>PVHP010046244.1:0-13339 GCA_004024765.1 Zapus hudsonius | reverse complement strand
CTTTGACATGGGTGCTGGGGATTTGAACTCAGGTCCTCCTGTTTGCATGGCAAGCACTGTACCCACTAAGATATTGGACCAGGAGGCATGATGACTCACACCCACCTGTAATCCCAGCCGAGGCAGGAGGATTGCCACAAATTCTAGGCCAGACTGGGCTACACATGAAAACCCTATCCCCAGGCTGGAGAGATGGCTCAGCGGTTAAGGCACTTGCCTCCAGTGCCTAAGGCCTTGGGTTCAATTCCCCAGGACCCACATAAGCCAGACGCACAAGGTGGTGGCCCTGGTGCGTTCTCACTCTCTCTCTCTCTCTCTCTCTGTCTGCTTGAAAATGAATAAATAAAAGTAAAAAAAAAAGAAAACCCTATCCCCAAAAACAAACAACAAAAATGTATAGCCAGGTGTCCTTAACCACAGTACACTCAGGAGGCAGAAGTAGGAGGATCACTGTGAGTTTGAGGCCAGCCTGGGACTACAGAGTAAGTTGGTCTTCCTGGAGTGGGTATCCTAGAACCAGATGCCAAGGGATAACGGTGCTTTTCAATCCGTAATGCCAACAGGAAGTAATGCACCTTATCCACTGACGTCTCACCAAGACTCTAGGCCATACATTTAAAAATAATACCTCCAGGTCACTTTAATTTGCACCGTTTAAATTATAAGGAGAATACATGTTTGCGTGTGACTTGCCCCTGGGGCACACATGCCATCCTTGGTGAGCATGACTTGGGGGTTCAGCTCCAGGGACCCTCAGTCCCATGATGTTGAGGCACACCCCCGGGGCATCCGGGTCATCGTGAGGGTTTCAGGTCTCAGGGGACTGCAGGGTGGCCCCTCCCAGCCTCACCTTTGCAGTGCTTGCCGTCTCCCGTGTAGCCCGACTTGCAGATACACTTGTAGGAGCGCGGGGTGTTCTGGCAGATAGCATCGATGTGGCAGTGATCGGTCCCTTCCACACATTCATCCACATCTGGCAGGGACAGAGGAGGGACAGCTGAGACTCTTTTCAGTGCCTCTCAGGATGGGTTTCCCCAGAGCACGATGCCTTCCCCACTGTACCCCCAAAGGCGCTCTCCCTCACTCCTAGGTTACTTCAGAATGAACCCCAAACAGCCCTCCAAGACACCTAATCCACAGTGACAGTAAAACCGCTCTTTGAAATACTCTGATTTAAAAAACAAAAACTCCTTTGACTGGTTAACACATTCAATGAGCTTAGAAGCAATCGCCTACTGTGAATTAGTTTACCTTTCTTAGCAGGAGGGGACACGGAAAGGGACAGTAGCCCTTGGGAAGATGGCTGTTGACCAAGGTCTCATGTAGCCCAGACGGACTTCAAACCAGATAGCTGAGGATGACCATGACCCTGAACTCTTTTTTTGTTGTTTGTTTGTTTTTCGGTCTAGCCCAGGCTGACCTGGAATTCACTCTGTAGTCTCAGGGTGGCCTTGAACTCACGGCGATCCTCCTACCTCTGCCTCCCAAGTGCTGGGATTAAAGGTGTGAGCCAACCCTGAACTTCTGATCCCCCTGCCTTTACCTCCCAAGTGCTAGAACTACAGGTGTGTGCCTCCATGCCCAGGGTGTCACTGGCAAAAGGGCGATGGGCACCCATGGGCTCCTCATCTGCTTCACAATTCTACTTTAGGTATGATGGGTGTGCACCTGCAATCCCAGCCTCTCGGGCTGAAGGAAGAGGATCTTGAGTTCCAGGCTAGCCTGGGCTACATGGCGAAATGGTCTCAAACAGAAGAACAGGCCTGCTCCTGCCTGTCCTCCAGGACGTTCAGACGCTTCGGAGGAGCAAAGTTCTTTCAGGGAAGATTTTACTTGGTCTCTGTGTTGCCAGCAAGGGAGGAACAGGCGTTGACAGGCATTGGCACCAGCAACCTGAGGGCTGGTAGGTGCAGCCCGCTCACCTCTCCCACTGACGCAGGGAAGCCCACCCACTCCACCGCCCAGAGTTCCCTCTGGCAGGTGCACCCCACAGACAGCGCTGTACTGAAGAAAGAAGGTCCCCCTACCGCTGGCTGGAGGGGAGGGGATGTAGCTCAGCTGGTAGCATGCTTGCCTAGCACGCGTGAAGCCTTGGGTTCAATCCCCAGCGTGGCAGAAACCAGGCATGGTGGTGCATGCTTGTAATCCCAGCAGCCAGGAGATCAGAAACTCAAGGTCATCCTTGGCTACAAAGTAAGTTTCAGGCCAGCCTGGGATACGGGAGGCCCAGTCAAAAAGGGACAGAGGGAAGTAAGAGTGGAAGGGAGGAAAGGAAGAAGAAGGAAGGAAGGAAGGAGAGAGGGAAGAAAGGGGAGGAAAAAGGGGAGAAAGAGCTAGAGAAAGTCTCTGGGCAACCTCAGGGGTGCTATCATGTTGCCATAAAGTTGAACATGGCCAAGCCCGGCGTGGTGGCACATGCCTTTAATCCCAGCACTCGAGAGGCAGAGGTAGGAGGATCGCCGTGAGTTCAAGGCCACCCTGAGACTACAGAGTGAATTCCAGGTCAGCCTGGGCTAGAGCGAGACCCTACCTCGAAAAAACAAAAGTAAATAAATAAAGTTGAACATGACCTTATTCTGCTGATGGTCACCTAGTCTGGACTAGGACCTGGCAGCCTGTTTTCTACTTTCCAGGTGATTCCAATGTGTAACAAGGGTTTAAAATCCTGTTTCTAGGGCTGGAGAGATGGCTCAGAGGTTAAGGCACTTGCCTCCAGTGCCTGGGGCCCCGGGTTCAATTCCCCAGGTCCCACATAGGCCAGACCCACAAGGTGGTGGCCCTGGTGCTCTCTCTCTCTCTCTCTGTCTCTCTCTCTCTCTGCTTGAAAATGAATAAATAAAATACTTTTTAAAAATCTTGTTTCTAGAGATAATCAGAGGAGGAAAAGACTATATTTAAACCACTTTGTGCATCTGGCTTTTAAGTGGGCACTGGGGAATCTAACCCAGGTTGTTAGGCTTGGCAGGCAAGCGCCTTAACCATCGAGCCAACTCTCCAGCCCTGGACATGAGCCTGAGATCCAAACAGTTATTTATTCCCTGTTCTGAAATTTCAAGAAACACTAAGATCAGATCTTGAAGTATCCTAAGGCTGGGATCTGAAACCCGAAGAGGCCCCGACACCCTGCCCCATCTTCCAGCTCTGTTCAGCCCCACACCATGCCCTGCAATTCTGAGTGCTGGGAGACCGTGTCTCTCACCCAGGTCACCCTGGAAGCCATCCCAGAGTGAAGGAATGGAGGAGGGGGCGTGGACGAGGCGTTCACAAGTGGGGACAGGGGTGTCACATAGATAGTGAGGATTGGGTGAAGAATCCGTTTGTCCAGCCAGATGGATGTTGGAACCAAGAAATGCCCTTTGCAGAAAAGGTCATCCACAGTGAGATTGGTCACTCCTCTTGGCAGCAGCTTAGATGGAGGGAAAGAGGAAAGGTATGGGACCAGGAGCTCTGGAAGGGGAGGTGGAAATGCCCAGTGATCCTGAGAATTAAAGGAGGAAGAAAGGAGTACGGAGTAGCTGTGGTTTCTGCAAGGCACTAGCCCAGCTTTCCTAGTGCAGGGACTACAGATACAAGTCACCACACCCGACTTCTTATTTTTTTGTTTCTGTTTTGCTTTTTTTTTTTCCCCAGGTAGAATCTCCCTTTAGCCCAGGCTGACCTGGAATTCACTATGTCGTCTCAGGATGGCCTGGAACTCACAGCGATCAATCCTCCTACCTCTGCCTCTCTGTCTCTAGAGTGCTGGGATCAAAGGTGTGCATCACCACGCCCAACCTTGCTCTAGTTTTTTAAAAAAAATATTTTATTTATTTGAGAGAGAGAGAGAGAGAGCGAGCACCAGGGCCTCCAGCCACTGCAAATGAACTCAAGATGCATGTGCCCTCTTGTGCATCTGGCTTTATGTGGGCACTGGGGAATTGAACTCATGTCCTTCTGCATCGCAGGCAAATGCCTTAACGGCTAAGCCATCTCTTCAGCCCACCTTGCTCTAGTTTTGAGTAAGGAATACCCCTGCTCAGCAAGAAAGGGATTCCTCCAGAAGCCCCTCCTCCCTGGGGCCACCACAGAGCCAGTCCACGTGTGCTGGGGCTTCAGCAGCCCTGGCATCGGGCTGAGCACCAGCTCTGCCCTTTTTTCCCAAGAGCTGATGGGGAAGCAGGCTGCTGGCCAAGCCTTCAGACCCCTCCAGCAGTGGGCTTTGCCCACCACGTCTGTCTCCCTCCCTCATGTCCCTGCTCACAATGCTTGCCTCTCTCTCCACTCCCATTCCTTCAGTCACACCTAACCATTACAGTCCTTCCCAGCAACCAACATTCATTCTTCACACTCACACCCGGGATGCAGGCCTGTCTCCTTCCAGAGCCACACACACTGTGCCCAGCTTTCCAGGTCCGACTTGGAATTGTCCTCCCCGGAGCCCCTCGTGGGCACAGTCTTGGCTCAGGCCATCCTCTCGGGGCACAGCTGTTTACTAGCTGGAAAGCTGGTTGATACTGTTGGGCTTGGGTTGCTTTTAGACCGGGGGGTCTTGGGTCTGGCTGCACACTGAAATCTGGGGACTTCTGGTTTTTTTTGTTTGTTTGTTTTGGTTTGGTTTTTCGAGGTAGGGTCTCGCTCTAGTCCTGGCTGACCTGGAATTCACTCTGTAGTCTCAGGGTGGCCTTGAACTCATGGTGATCCTCCTAACTCTGTCTCCTGAGTGCTGGGATTAAAGGCGTGTGCCACCACGCCTGGCAAATATATTTATGTATTATTTATTTATTTGAGAGAGAGAGAAAGATCCAGACAGAGAGAGAATAGGCGCACCAGGGCCTCCAGCCACTGCAAATGTACTCTAGACACATGCACCACCTTGTGCGTCTGGCTTTACGTGGGTCCTGGGGAATCAAACTTGGCTTCTTCTGCTTTGCAGACAAACTCCTTAACCGCTAAGCCATATCTCCAGCCCCTGGGGACTTCTGAAAACCATGGATGCTCGGGTGCCCACTAAACCCTCCAAGTCAAGACCTCCAGGGTCTCACTCTGTCTCTCTCTGTCCCTCTTTCACAAATAAATAAAAGATATTTTTAGGGCTGGAGAGATGGCTCAGCGGTTAAGGAACTTGCCTCCAGTGCCTAAGGCCCCGGATTCAATTCCCCAGGACCCACATGTGCCAGACCCACAAAGTGGTGGCTCTGGTGCACTTTCTCTCTCTCTCAATCTCTGTATCTCTGCTTGAAAAATGAATAAATAAAATATTTTTAAAAAAGAGATATTTTTAGGGGCTGGAGAGATTGCTCAGCAATTAAGACACTTGTCTGCAGAGCCTAACAACCTGAATTTGATTCCCCAGTAAGTACCCACGTAAAGCCAGATGCACGAAGTGGCTCATGCATCTGGAGTTTGTTTGCAGCGGCTGGAGGCCCTGACGTGCCCATTCTGCCTATATTTCTTCGATCTCTCTCTTCTTGCAAATGAATAAATAAAAAGACATTTTAAAAAAGGGAGAGCGGAGAGATGGCTCTGTGTTTAAAGGTGCTTACTTAGAAAGCCTGCCGGCCTGGATTCAATTCCTCAATACCCACGTAAAACCAGATGCACAAAGTGGCACATACCACTGGAATTCATTTGCAGTGCAATTAGTGTGCGTGCCCATACTCTCTCTGTCGCTCTTCCCTCTCTCTCTTTCTTCTCTTACAAATACATAAACAAACAAACAAATAATATTTTTAAAAAAGAACTCCAGGGTAAGTCTGGGGCTGCTGTCTGTCATTCATTTCCCAACACAGGTAATGTGAATGGAGTATTTTTTTTACATGTTATTTATTCATTTTCAAGGAGAGAGAGAGAGAGAGAGAGAGAGAGAGAGAGAGAGAGAGAGAGAACACCAGGGCCACCACCTTGTGGGTCTGGCTTATGTGGGTCCTGGGGAATTGAACCCAGAGCCTTAGGCACCAGAGGCAAGTGCCTTATCCTCTGAGCCATCTCTCCAGCCCTGAATGGAGTATTTATCCAAGCTGGGAGGGTCCTTTGCAGGCAGCAACTTGACAGAGTGGTGAAGACACTGTATAGTTCTAATACCAGTCTGGCCAGTGTCTGTGAGGTGGGGGCCAGCTTCCCTTGGGGAAAACACAGCGCCTCCTCGCGGACTGCTGTGAACAGCTAATGAGGTCATACCCACCAAGTGCTGAGTGCCACTGTGTGCCCATACAGTAGGCGCTCAATAAAGGCTTGCTACAAGCAGGGTCTCTCCCCAGTATCCTCTTGGATGCTGGCTTCATGCTCTAGGCTCCCCGAGGCCATCGCCTCTGAGTCTTTGAAACATCCACTCAACAAACAGTTACCGGTACCTGCAAGCAACCAGCACTGTCCCCGGCGCTGGGGCTTCAACGGTAACAGGTATGACAGGAGGCAACACTTTGTACTTACATGACGGGTGGAGGAGACCTATATCTGTGGCACTACCTCAGAGAGGAAGCTTGCTCCCCTGTGACCCCACAACTGTTCCAGGCAGAGGGGAGCCCTCTGAAGAGGAGACTGGAAACTCAAAGGGCAGTAATCACATAAACGCATTCATCTGGTGACCGCTGGGGTCAAAGAGATAGAGGACAACATGTGGGTACTTGGGCTCTGCCAGTGACAGCTACAGGAGGAATCTTTCATTAAGTGGCAAATGGAAGGTGTCATGGTTTGATCCAGGTGTCCCCCACAAACAAATGAATGTGTTCTGATAGATCCATCCTCAGCTGATGGCAATTCGGGAATTAGAACCTCACTAGAACTGTGTTGTTGGGGGCGGGCTTTTGGGGTTATAAGCCAGCTTCCCCTTGCCAGTATTTGGCACACCTTCCTGCCGCTGTTTGCAGTGCTGTGGCGGAGGTGATGTCCAGCCCTCTGCTCGTGCCATCGTTTTCCCTGCCAGGATGGAGTCTCCCCTCGAGTCCATAAGCCAAATAAACCCATTCCCCCACAAGCCGCTTTTGCTTGGGTTCTATCTGCGCAGCAACAAGAAAGCAGACTACAACAGAAGGCCAGTGAGGCATCTCAAGAATCAAAGGAGCTCAATCAAACAGCAGAGTGAAGTCAGGGCTCTAGTATACCCACTGGTATACTGGTATTCTGGAAAGATTTGAGGGAGGAATCTCTATCCTGATCATGGCTGTACCGCCCGTGGCCCCAACTCAGCACTTAGTTCAGTTTGAAATCCTAAATTGTGGGCTGGAATGGAACAGAAACGTGGGGACTCTGGTTGGAGGTCCAGAGCGCACGAAGCTGGGCGGCTCTGGTCAAGGGCCCGCAGAAGCGTGCAGGGCAGAGGGGGCAGGCACCGTCGGGCAGGCGTGGGGCAGTGGGCAGGTGTCGCCTGCCCTTGGATTCACTACTCTGGGGCCAAGCAGCTGGTTAGAAACAAAAACAAACACCAGGGATACAGGTTCCTGCTGTTAACAGCTTCAAACCACCAGAGGAAAACTCCAAATAAATATAATTAGAAACTTGTAAAAATGTCCTCTCTGTAAACCTGCTCCCCAGGGCCTACCCTTCAAACACCCCCCTTCTAGAGCCCTCCCCCCAACGCCCCCATAGCCTGATACTACACCTCACCCAAGCATCCCTCAGGCCTCCCTCCTCCATCCCAGGTTCCCTGGCTGGAGGTCTTTCCTGAACTTGACCTTGGCCGGACCTGGATAGTCTCTGGCACAAGGCTCTGAAACGCAAAGCCCACAACTATCAAGGCCACAGGGCAAGACATGGTCAAGTCAAAGCCCAGGTGCCCTGCTTCGGAAGTCATCATCCTGCCCTGGCAGGCAGGCAGCCCGCCATAACTCCAGGGCAGGGAGGGAGAGGACTAGGCTTGGGCTACATGGAGGGAGACTTAGGGTGCGGGACCAAGGACGGGGTGGGGAGTGGGGGTGGGGCCCAGCCTTGAGAGTAGTCAGCTCTACTTCCCAGCTCTAGGGGCACACACACAGCACGCCTGCACGCCCGCACGCACACATACACACACAGAGGCACACGCACGCTCACATGCACGCATGCACTCACACACGCACACACGCGCGTGCGTGCACACACGCAGCATGCACTGACACACACGCACACACATGAGTGCACGCACACACACGGAGCATGCACTGACACACACGCGTGCTGCACACACGCGCAGCATGCACTGATGCACACAGCGCGCACGAACGCGCACACGCACACATGCCACATACTGACACACACACACAGCATGCACGAACTCGCACACGTGCGCACACGCACGTGCACACACACAGGTTTGTGCTTGTGGGCTGTGTCCAGGCCAGGTACTCACTTAAGGGCACCTGAGAACTGCCAGGCACTGGGGGAGCCCAGGAAACTGAAGCAGGAGAAGAAAGGGGAGCCAACCAAATGAGCCAGCCTCCGACGGACAAGCAGCTGGAGCAGGGCTTGGGGAGGGAGGGCCTGGCATTTAGGTAAAGAAACCAAGGGAAGTGCCACCAACTACCGACAGCTGTGACAGGAGGAAGGTGATCAGCGAGGTGGACAAAACCTCCGCGCTGCAAGGGATCCTAACCAGTTTTCACACTGCAGAGAATTCAGCGATTTCCTCCAAGTCCCCAAACTCAAAACTCACTTCACCAGAATGCACCCCCCCACCACCCTGATGCCAATGAAGGATGGCCGGGGATGGACTTGGTAGGAGGAGTGGCCACCCACGGTACCACCTAAGGCTGGCTATATACAGACTTGGTGCATGCCCCCTCTTGTCCTGGGCGCAGCTGTCCCCAGGTCTGGGCCTCCTGTGAGCACTGCCAGCCCCCCGCCCCACCCCAGCAGCGCTGCAGTTTTCAGCAGACAGGACTCTCTCTTAGGATCGGTCATGTGCTAGGGGTATGGAGGCCCACACCCCATCAGGGGTGGGATGGGGTGGGCAGGGACGGGTGGGTTCCAGCAGCAAGCTCGCCCACCCCCATCTCCTCTAGAAGCAAACCATTCCACTTCTTTCCTTCTCCAAGTAAAACAAAACGCACATCGCCCCATTTCCTCTTTCCTCTCACCGGAGAGCTGCACACGCACACGCACACGTGCACACACGCACACGCACGCGTGCTCTCTCACACCTCACATTCCCAAACTCACACCCAGCCTGGCTCCTTTTCCAACAGTTCCCAGCCGCTCACATCTCCAGCCGGTTCCAGAGAACAGTCTCAAGGGGCGGCTTTTCTTCTTGCTCTACCTGCGGTGATTGTGGCCTCGGGGTCTCCCTTGTCCCTTCCGTCTTATTCCACCTTGCAGAGACCCGAGGCTGGGAGAACGCAACCATGTCTGGGCTCTTGGCTCCAGGAGCGTCCCGCCATGTCAGGTCACTGAGAGAAGTCAAAGGGATTCATTTCTAAGGATTTTCTAAGTATTCCACCCTTAGGGGGGAAAAATGGGGACAGATTTGGGGTGAGCTAACTAAAGGTCAGGCTCTAATAGTAGAGCCAGCCAATCTGTCTTGTCTGTCTGTCTGTCTGTCCTCTTCCCTCCTTCCAGCATGGCCTGGACAGGGTGCAGGCAGCCAGCTGCCCATGGAGCCCGCTGACATGGTTATGGTTTTCATTTCATATTTTGGAGGGAGGGGCTAGAAGGAACAGTCCCCTCACTGTGAGAGCTGGCCACAGGAGCCGAGGGAAGCAGGAAGGAGAGGAAACAGCCACATTAAAGAGGAAGAGAGGGGTGGGGGGAAGGCAGAGAGAGACATACACCCAGACAGAGACCCAGAGAGACGACGCGCGGAGACAGAGAGACACTGTATGCCGCCAGACTTGGAGATTCTAAATGGGCAACTTTATCAAAACTATCCCTGAGAAGGAGAGAAAACTACCAGGTAAAAGAAGTGGTCAGGCTGGCTGTCCCCAGAGCCTGCCTGGGGACTGACGAGTTCCCCTCAAGACCCTGAGACCTTTTCATTGGGCTGTAACCTGAGCCCTAAGCAAGGGTTAGGTCCCCCCCCCAAAAAAAAAGTAAGGCAAGTTGATGGTTTTAAGTTAACAATTATCTCGGTTATCCAGTCTGTCTAAGATCCACAGACAGACACTCGAAAACCACTCAGAACCATGAGCCTCCTGCTCCCACAGTCCCACAATCCAGGGAAGGTTCTCACAGGTGTGAACCCCATCCGCATTCATGCTTGGGAGTAACCAAGTCCCAGCCCAGCTATGTCCCATGTGAGGGAGGTAGTGAAGACACACACTCACCTTGACACTCAAGGACCCCTTACCCCATTCCACATGGCCTTATCTTTCCTCTCTGGGGTTTTCTGATGAAAAGGGACAGGGACACAGATGTCCCGAGAGGTACTGTAGCTCCTGGCAAGAGACTTGGCAAGGACATTTGCATTGAAAGGTTTGCTTCATTGAAAAGTAACAGGCTGAGAGGCACACTTTCTGGTGCTGATGAGAGAGAGCTGGAAGCTACTCTGAAGGGCAAGGGAGACCTCCCCACTGCACTGGCCCGTGGGTAAGCCTGTAAGACCCTGACCAAATAGTTCTCCTTCCTGAAGCATCTGCCTGCAAATTCGGGTCCAAGGACAGCTCTGTAATCCAGCATACATGTTGTTAGGCAATCTCTGACAGAGTTTATAGATATCCTAAATGGCAAGGTCAATGACTTCCAGTCTACGCCCTGCTGGACTCAGAAATCCCAAGGAGGGGAGAAGGCAGACAGGATGCTAAGCTAAGGCAGCCTCATCAGAACAGGTGCAAAATAAGAGAACAAAACAGACAATATTGGGCCTCCAATGAACCCCAGTGAGAATCCCAATAAAGGAGGGTGTCCCGTATACACTGAAGGATTTCTAACTCCTCCTTTCCGCCCCCCCCCAAGATGGCTTGGTGGTACCTGTCCCTTTGAAGGGCCCTCCATCTGCCCCTGGGACCTCTTTGATAGGTTGCTTCCCCTCCCCCAGCCTCACCAGGCTATTACAGACACGGGCTTCAACTTGAAAGAGGCTCTTATCTTGTCTGTAGATTACTGCATGAAATCTGTTCCTTCCTTCAGACTAAACTCCCCAGCTAATTCCATGTTATGAGTAAGTCAGCGCACACTACAAAAGCCATCTTTGTTTATGAAAACAAGCAAATCCACCGTGAGGAGAGGGGCTGCTCCCAGGCTGGGGGTGGTGTTGGTTGTCTGGAACCAGGATTGGAGAGGAGGCAGTTTGGGATTGGGAAGGGGTGGATTTGGGTGGGGGAAGCGGTTCTGGTACTTGACAGCTAAGGGTCTCTAAGGTTTGGTTTTGTTAGAGGGCAGGTTGGAGGGAGAAGGGTTAGTGGACAAGAGAGCCGAGAGCAACACGTTGAGACAGTAGGAATCCATCTGGTACTCAAGTCTCAAGTGTTCAGACTCCCCGGACACAGGAACCAGACTGCCAGACACTCAGACTCCCAAGTTCAACTTGCCTTCTGGCCCAGCCACCTCTTCACCCTGGCTGGCTACAGGAGCCCCTGGGACAATCGGGAGACTCTAACCTCCCAAGTAAAACCTTGGCAGGAGGAATTTTTCTTTTTGTCCATATAAATCTCTTTTGGGTGAGGACACTGAGAGGGGGAGGGGTGCAGCAGGAGGTCATGGGGGGAGGGGAGGCTGTCCCCAGGGAACTGTGGGACACCAGCCTGATTTCTGCCAGTATACCCTAGGGACTGGCTGGGCAGTGAGCTTGAGGTCAGGGGCTAGGGCGGGAGGGCCTCCCAGTCTCTAATTCCTAGAGGGATCTGTCAGAGTTCCCCAGCCTGG
This sequence comes from Zapus hudsonius, assembly GCA_004024765.1. Lineage (NCBI taxonomy): Eukaryota > Metazoa > Chordata > Mammalia > Rodentia > Dipodidae > Zapus > Zapus hudsonius. Next base: position 1,594 of record PVHP010046244.1, on the reverse strand, counting down.
AATTCTACTTTGTTATTTTAATACAATTCTGACCTGGATTTAAATGGAATTGGAAACCCCGAGGCCTTAATAAATAAATATTATGATAAGAAACGAAAGCCATGTGAGACGAGATTCCCCCCCACCCCAAAGGCAGAAACGCAGCATTCGTGCCAGAACTGAGGCACAATTTTTTTTCTCTTTCAGACCCCTACCACTCCGTGAGAGACAAGTTGGGTTTTCCATAAAAGATCTTATTTTTCTTTAACTTCTCTCCACTGATAAGAACCCCAACTTCGAAATTTCGATGAGGGAAAGACTTCTGGAAACTTTATTTCCTCCGTCTCTAACAGGCCCTCAACTTAAGTTTCTGGCAAGGTCTGAGAATAAAGAAGAAGAAGAAAGAAAAAGATTCTGTCTGATTTCACAGGACAAGAAGGAAGTCTTTCGAAGATGCTAGTCGTTGGCAAAATTCTGAGATGCCCGGTCACTTCTTCCCCCCGTCCCCCCTCCAAACTTCCCACCCATCCCCTCCACTCCCAGACTCCATCCAAGCTTTACGCACGGAGCCCCGGGGTCAGTTCCCTGGGGTTTGTGTGTGTTGGGGGTGGGTGGGCACAGGGACCACCAGGTCGTGACAGCAAACCCACATCCCTGGCACCTGCCCCGGGGTCCCCGGGCAATCTCGTGCCAGCCCAGGGGTGCCGGCGGTGGTGGGGGGGGTCTTTCCTTACCTTGCACAGCTTTGCCGTGCTGGGCGGCGCGGGCATGGACCAAGAGGGCGAGCAGGCAGAGCCCGGGCACGCGCCCGGAGCCCATGGCTGGAGCTCCGCGCTGCGGGGTCCGCAGGGGGGTCGGTGTCCAGGTTCCCCGGGGTGGGGAAGCGGGAGGAGAGGAAGGGAGGAAGCCGATCCGATGGGGTCCCCCGTGCGCCCCCCGAGGCGGAGGGGAGGGGAGGGGAGGACGCCCCGCCGGGGGCCTGGCCGGGAGCTGCAGGCTCCGGGGATCCAGAGGACCGGGGCGCTGGACGCGGGGCTCCGCGAGCGCAGCTCCGGCGAATCCCAGCCGGTGCCCACCTTGGCCCGGGACGGAGCGCGCGGGAGCGGGAGCCGGAGCCGGAGTCGGGGACCTGGGAAAGGGGAGGGGAAAGAGGCGCCCCAAACACGCCCTTGCTGCCTCTTTCTTCCTCTCGCTGCTTTCCCCGGGCTCCCAGGCTCTGCGGCTCTTTTTCTTCGCTTTCTCCTCCTCTCCCTCCTCCTCCTCCTCTTTCTCCTCCTCTCTCCTGCTCCTTTGCGTTTTCTTCCTCCTCCCCCTCCTCCTCCTCCTCCACCTCCTCTTGCGTGCTTTTTTATTTATTTATTTATTTTTTTTGCTGCTGCTGCTGCTGCTGCTTTCAAAGGGGGCCTCGGCGTGGCGGCGGCTCCCCCTTGCGCGCCCGGGCGCGGCGGGCCCCCTCCCAAGCTGCCTGCAGGAATTTACAATCCGGCGCTGGGGGAGCGGGGCCCGGTCTCCATGGAGACGGCTTCCCCGGGAGCAGGGAGGTCAGGAGCAGAGCGCGCACAATCAATGGATCAATGCAAGCCCCCCACCCCACCCCCGCTGGGCTCCAGACCAA
>PVHP010046243.1:0-13324 GCA_004024765.1 Zapus hudsonius | reverse complement strand
TATATATATCAGATCCAAAGAAGAGTATTAGTAATCTCCTGAAGGTGATCAATGCCTTCAGCAGAGTGGCAGGATACAAAATTAATACACAAAAATCAATAGCCTTTCTATATACAGAAGATAAGCATTCGGAAAAAGACATCAGATAAAATGTCCCGTTCTCTATATCCTCAAATAAAATTAAATACCTGGCAATATCACTAACCAAGGTAGTGAAAGACTTATATAAGGAAAATATTGAAACACTCAAGAGGGAAATAGAGGAGGATGTAACGAGATGGAAAGACATTCCATGCTCATGGATAGGGAGAATCAATATAGTGAAAATGGCAATCTTTCCAAAAGCAATCTACAGATTCAATGCGATGCCAATAAAAAATTCCAACAGCCTTCTTCACAGACATTGAAAAAATAATCTCAAAATTTATTTGGAAGGGTAAGAGACCTCAAATAGCTAAAACTACTCTGAGCAAAAAAAAAATATGCAGGATATATCACCATACCTGACTTTAAAACATACGACAATGCCATAGTAACTAAAACAGCATGGTATTGGCAGAAAAACAGACAGTCTGACGAGTGGAATAGACTCAAAGTCTCAGCCTTTAATAAAGTAACTTCAGCTTCTTAGTCTTCGACAAGGTGTCAACAAAGTAAGCTGGGCCAAAGATAGCGTCTTCAACAAATTGTGCTGGACAAATTGGATAAACACATGTAAAAAATGAAATGAGACCCACTCCTTTCACCATGCACACAGATCAACTCCAAATAGATCAAAGACCTTAATCTCAAGCCTGTAACCCTGAAAACCCTGGATGAAAAAGTTGGAGGAACCCTACATGAGATAGGAGTAGGGAAGAAATTTCCTGAACAAATCTCCAGTAGCCCAGGAAGTGCAATAGTCACTTAACCATTTTGACCTGATCAGGCTCAAAAGCTTCTGTACAGACAAAAACACCGTTCTCAAAGTCAATAGACCCCCTTCAAATTGGGAGATGATTTTCGCCAGCTACAACACAGACAGAGTCCTAATTTCCAGAACATACAGAGGACTTAAAAAAATTAATAGCAAAAACCCAAATTGCCACCTCACAAAATGGGGCACTGATCTCAACAGAGAATTCACAGAGGAGAAAACACAAATGGCCTTTTCTAACCTGAGAAAGTGCTCAGCATCCCTAAGCATCAGGGAAATGCAAATCAAAACCACAATGAGATGTACCACCTTACCCAGGTCAGAATGGCAAAAATAAAGAAAACCAACAACAATCGTTGCTGGCGAGGATGCAGGGAAAAAGGAACCCTCATTCACCACTGGTGGGATTGCAAACTTGTTCAACTAACAAGAAATGCAGTGTGGAGACTCTTGAACCCAATAGCCATAGAACTACCAATGGACCCAGCAAACCCTCTACTAGGCATCTATCCACAAGATGTCACATCTCGAGGTAGAAACATTTGTACAACTATATTTATAGCAGCTCAATTCATAATAGCCAAGTATTGGAGTCAACCCCAATGCCCATCCAAAGAGGGATGGACAGTGAAACTGTGGTATATTTACACAATGGAATTTTACTTAGCTGAAAGGAAAAATGATATATCGAAATTTAGGAAAAAATGGTCTGAGTTTGAGCAGATCTTACTCAGCGAACACTCAAAAGATCAGAGAATCGAACGCTGCATATTCTCCCTCATATGTGGTCCTTAACCAGGATAACCGTGTTCTTAATGCAGACTAGTAGAATGAAGTAAGAGGTTATGAATGAGGGGTAAGGGATGGGGGGAGTGGAATGGCTTAAGCATGAGGATAAACCATACTAGATTAAAAAAACATAAAATCCTCAAGAGCATACTGAAACCTATTGAGTAAATAGTGAGCGTTGACTGGCAAGAGGGGCCATGAGTGGTAGGGGAGAGAGCCTAAGCCTGTGAATAATTAGATCAGCCTGACAACCCCTGTTTCCAAGCACTGGTTCCTTACCTCACTGAGCTATTGACCAAAGTGACTCATGAGATTCCAACAACAAGACAGAATTCTGTCAAAGCTCTTGAGTGCTTTCCCCAGGCCTGAGGCAACACCCTGTTACTGAAGAAACCACAGACTGCATCGATCAGCATCGAGAAACCCTTCAACGTCCGGAATGGTATCCAGCTCCCAGAAGGCAGTTAGTGTAGTGCTGGAAGGCACTGCAAGGCTGCCAGGGGAAACTGATCAATGACAGCTGGAATAAACAGAGACCACTGACAGGAAACACAATCTGTGGCTATGAGTAGGCTGACCACACCTCCTACTGGGAGGGAACAGCGAACTAAGAAAGGAGCACTTGTGCAATGGAGGAGTCTGTGCCTGGGGGAGACAATGAACAGCTTTCAAATTTGGCCAATTTTCCACTTAGAGAGGGGGACTCCTTGTCTGGAACTTGGGATTCAGGGCGATAGTCACCGGATCCTGTACTCTTGGGCTCACAAGGAAAGATGCACTATGGGAGTGATTGATGGGGAGGCTACTAAAAATAGAATCTAGGTAACCCAGAAATGTGTATATTTGATAACCTACACTGATAACACTCTCCAATTGAGATTGTGTTTGTATTTTTCAGGATGCAGAGAGAGAGCTGGTGCCCATCTAACCCTACCAACCGACCGTAGGCCGATACCTGAAATTCTGGCAAGAGAGGAGCCACCACAGTCATACAGTGGAGGATCCATATGGAACCCCACAGGGAATGACATGACGGGATGTACAAGGGACCCACAGCCACAGCCATTCAATCAACACAGGATAAGCCAGTGAGATAGAAACCAATGATCTTCAACACAAAGACCCCTAAATTCACAACCTTAAAGCAGCCTTAATATTCATCCAACATGACTCAGGGAACTGTGCGGAAGAAGGCCAGAAAGATTGTGAGAGTTGTGGTGGGGGAGATTATCCAGAAGCTTGGCCAGGAGAACCTGGCTGAATACTAGGCTATCCATGGTCCTCTGTCATAAGGACTGATCCAGACGCCCCATGGAGGAGGTTATGCAGCAGATTGGAGAGGGCAGGGCAGGGCAGCAGGGAATTGGGGATAATAACTGATTGTTTGCCCACTAAATATTGTAATTCATTATGGACAATAAATTAAAAATTAAAAAACTTTTAAAAAAGATCATTCTATTTATTCTATTTCCTCATTTTTTGCTATTTATATTCATTTTCCACTTCCTCTATTACAAAGTTTCCAACATGACACTTAAGTCAAATTTATCACACAGATTTCAGATTAGAATTCTGAATCCATGAGGCAGTAGTTCATGACACACACAAGGCTCTGAGTTATAGCTCTAGCTCTTTGAAGGTAAAAAAATAAAAGACTTTTTTGGGTTTACTGAACTAAAATAATGCTTTCCAGTGCTGCTTTCCTGATGAAGGGTTTAGGATATAAAATGTATATCCCCAACTTTTAATTTGCCAGATGCCAACTAAAAGTCTGGGTTCACAACCTTATGCCTCCTTCTTCCATACACAAAAGACTTATAATTATGTTAGGTACATCTTAACAGTCTGGTAAATGTCTCATTCAAAGTCAGTTAATTGACAACATTAATTCTGACACTCTAATTTATTTTAGTATGCAATATCACATTTTTGTAAGCTTCAATGTTTATGTAGTGGTGGTTTATTATGAGTAGCATCATGATTGTGCCTACCACAATATGTAATCTCAATGTTTCTGACCACAGGTATAATTTCAGAATTCCATATAGTTATTTTTATTTTTTTGAATGATTTTAATAATTCATGACATGGTATGGGATACAACAGACACTATTATGATGCAAGTGATCATAGAGTAATTAATTTTTTTGAGAGGTGGTATACCAATCAAAATTTTACTACTCTGGCAATCTGAGGTCTAGTAATATTGATTTTGATCTACACAACACACACACACACACACCAGAAACCTTTTCCTCCTCATCTGATAGATATAGATAAAGTTAAATGGAAGTTCAATTGAGTGCTTAACTAGCATTTATTTCCCTGTAACTAGGTGACTTTGACCCTTAAGTTATGGCTCTCAACACCAAAGGCTATACCTCCTTCCTTTCTTTCTAACACACTTATTTCACCATCCATTTCCTCATTTTGTGTTACTTTCTCAGAGGAGAAGACAATGAGCATTCATTTGTGTAAGATAGAGCATCAATGACAGAGCAAAGAAAAAAATTTCATTTAAGTTCTGCTAGATAAACCACTGAGTTCATCAGGATTACATACAGGAACATACATGAATCTATTTGATTAATTAGTTCATGAATTTATAGGCTAATGGAGGCCAATTATTTATCAAATTACTTAGAATAATTGGACAAATAATTGGCCTCCAAATAATAAATAGATGATTACTTACAGAAATCAGAGTAACACAAAGAAACCATATCACTAAAAAGTTCCATCTCATCATGGATGATAACTTCATAAAATCTGGATGGATGGAGTCTTTTGAACATTCCACTCCCTCCATACTCTAGAACATTCCAAGAACCCAAAAGTTGGGGTTTACAAACTTGGGACCTCCTGCATATTTATTGAATTCTACCCTGAACCCAAAATCTTGCTTCACTTTCTCTTTGATAATATGATATGCAAGTGACTACCCCTAGAATGCATTCTCCCCTCATGCTAGATCTTGCCCTCAAATATAAGCTAAAATAAAGCCTTTCTTTACATGGTCAGGTATTTATTCCCAGCTCTGAAAAAGTAAATGATAGAGAAAATTGATACACAGAAGTGGGACCATTGTTTCAGTAAACCTGGCCACATAATTTTTGGTCTTTTAGAACTGGTTTATAAAAGAAATATGAAAATATTTTAAATTTTGGACTAGAAAAGCCTTTGGATGGTATAAGTACGGCTGAATGAGTTATTCCTGTAGAAGTTTGGAAATACCAGAAGGAAATGAAAGGGAATGGACTAAAGGAAGAATACTAATGGAGATCCCTGTTCCTAAATGTCTACATATATAGGCTATTATAGCTTTGTTCCAAGACCAAGATTCATCAACATCAGTAGCAGAATTTTCCATATTGCCTACATGACACTGGTGTTAGACAAAAGAACAAAAAATGTTGGAGGAGGTCATGGATTTCAACATGATTCCAAAGTAATACTGCAGCTAAGCATTGCAAGGCAGGGTTGGAATACCTGTAGGGAGGCCCTGTGACTCCAATGGTTGAAGCTATTAAAGGGAACCATAAATTGGAATGGAGACTCCAGAATTCTGAAGATGCCAGGACTATGTGACAGCTACCAAGGAAACCTGAGTGATTAGAATGAATTCTGACAAAGAGAGGGGATAGAGGTGGATCCCTGAGAATGTCATCAAATTCCCATATGCTATACATGGAGCTATAGGATTTGATATTTGCCCTTATGGTTTTCAGACTAGTGTAGTTCTAATCTTTCCTTGCTAGGTCTCCATGTCTCCCTTTTGGAATGGAATGGGACTCTTTACTTTGTGCCATTATATGTTGGAAGTATGTAACTTGTGGTTTTATTTTATAAGACTCACATCTGAAACTGACTGAGTCTCAAGTGAGACTTTGGACTTTTGAATAGTGTTAGGATTTATAGACTGTAGGTACCTATGAAGTTGGATTGAGGGCATTTTGTATCATGCAGATGATTATGAGTCCATGGTGCAAAGGAGAAAATTGTGGTGCTTTAAATTCAAATGTTCTCCATAGACTCATTTGTTTGAATACTTAACCCCTAGTTGGTGTCACTACTCAAGGAGGTTGTGGAACCTTTTATAAGTAGAGCCTTACTGGAAGAAATGTATTCTTCGGGTCAGACCTTGAAATGTTACCACCTAGTCCCTTGGTCTGTCAACTCCCTCCCTACTGATGCTATGATCTGATGTCAGCTGTCTTCTATTTATATTTTTGCCTTCCCACCACAATGAAATTTTCTTCTCAAAACTATAAGAATAAACCTTTTCCTTCCATAAGTTGCTTTGAGTTGGATAATATTTCTGAGCAACAAGAAAGTAACTGATATATATGTATATATATATATATATATATAAATGGGAGATTAATATGAAAATTTATTGATTATAATCAAATTGTATAAAAACAATATATGCATAAATATATAATATATATGTGTGTCAAAAGCAGTAAACATAAGTATAGACTAAAATAGTTCATTTTTGCTTAATAGTTCAATTTTATGATAAAACGAATTTGTAAAGAAAAACTTTTATGAGGCAGAACTTTATGATTGTTATTATTTAGAAATGCTAGAGTTTAAGGACAAGGAAACAAAACTGTATTTTTTGAGCTTTATTATTAATTTAAAATTCTGTTTAGTGTCTGTACAAGGGATATGAAACTGTCACACCTGACCCATGTAGGCAACTGTAATGCCCCAAGTTGCTTAGCAACTCGTTCAGTAACTTCTAAATTTGGGTACCAACCTAATCTTCAATCCCTTCTTATCCCCCCATATTCAATTTTCATGGCACAAATATCAGAGTGAGGCAATCCCTTCAAGCCCTGTCCTGTGACCACGTTTATTAAAGGGTTAACTTGGCGATCTCCCCATTATCATCATTACCTAGAATTTGTGATGTCTCATTTCCAATCACCCAAGCTAGGATAGTTATATTAATATATTAGTACATATATGAATAAAGTAACGATAATATTTATTGTGAGTATATTAGAGTCCACAATTTACTCTAAAAAATACCTGGGTTTAATTTCCCTTTCACCAGCTAATACAAGCTCTCGGGACTTCATACTCTAAATATGGCAATAGTAAAATCATCTGCCTCATAAGGGAGCATCTGTGGATTATATTACAGCATGCATTTGTAGAGCTCAATATCTAATAAGCAGCAGACAAAGTTCAACATAATTATTTTAAAATATTGCATATACTAGTATTAATTCCATTTACTTTTTGTGAAGCATTGTGAGCCAAATTAAAAAATAATTTATTTTAACCTGCAGTTTTTGAAGTTTAATGAAATTAAATTATTGATTTTTGTGTTTATTTAAAATTAGCAATGTTTTAAATTAAAACAATATAATTAGACATGCATACATACTCTAAATTTATGGCCTAATTTTGGGAAGAGATTCACCTTTTTCTCTACGAAAATTTCAGCCATACTTACTCCACTGTCTTGATTAACTTGCATATTTCTGCACTCAGTTGTATTTGCTAAATAGTAGCAATTGAAGGCCCAAGTTATTAATTACTAAATCATGTTCATAGAGTTAGGTAACTGGACACCATGTTCAATGTGATTTAACTAGTACAAGATTATATTATCAGTTCCAGAATACCTTTAAGTGTGTGTGTGTGTTTTAGGCAAGTTCTTTCTATGTAGTCTCGTCTATGTACAACAGGGTAAACTTAAACTTGTAGCCTCTGTCTCCCAAGTGCTAATATTTTATAGGCATGTGTTATCATGACAAGCTTATTTGTTACAAGCAACATGTAACTTTTTTCCAAACTCTACACTATGTTTCACTTTCCAATCATATGCCAACATTCAGTAATTATTTGCTGATTGATTATTGTATGACAAGCTCCATTTTATGTCCTAATAATGCCCTAGCAAACAAGGTAATATGAGTTTTTATAAAATTACCAATCACACTACTACTTCCCACAATGAGCTGTTGATCAAAGAGACCCACAAGGTCCCTGTCACAGTCAGCCACACGCTGCTGGGATGAATCTCTAAACCAGGCAAAGTTTATGGGAGGAAAGGATTTATTTGTAGCTATAGATACAGGGTAAGTTCCAGAATGCAAAAGAGGCTTCTCCCCTTTTACAGGTCCAAGCAGAGAGAAAAACCCACCTACACCACACACACACACACACACACACACACACACACACACACACACACTAACAAACAGGCAGGAGGGCAAGGAGAGAATTTTTTTACCTTTTTATATAGCCCTAGAGTGGGGTCTTGCAATTCTATCCCAGACTTAATGGCTTCCTGAGTCTCTGGAATTTCCTTCCTGCACTTCCCACACAGGAAAGGATGTTCAGTTCTGTCTTCTTTGAACTTCTTTACATCCTGCCCCCTACTGAGAAGCTGCCTTCCTATAAACATCCTGAGAGACCTACCCAAGATAATTAAAAAGATCAAGTTGACAACAAAACCTAAGCATTATAAGTCCACCCCTTGTCAATTTGACATCAAACCATATATCCTTACATCATGCCTAATTTCCAAATAAAAACAGTAACAAGATACTATAGAAAATGCATAATCTCCCCGCAACATAAGGCAAGAGCACAACTTAAAGTTCTGTAAATCAAAACAAGTTACATATAATGAACGGCACAGAGTAAACATTCCCAATGGTTATGAGGCATAACAAGTAGAGACTGGACCAATGCAAACTCAACATTAGGCCAACATCCACATCTGCAGTTCAAGTCCCATAGCTCAACCAGTGACTGACAGTCTCTGGATTTTATGATTCTGTCCCTTCATCTTAGGTGAGTACCTGGGGAAACTTCCATCCCAAGCCAACAGCATTCCATGGCAACCCTTGCACAGTCCTTGTATGTCCAAAACATCTTTGGGTCTCCAATGCAAATCACTGTCCATCTTCCAATGGCTTCACTTGCCAATCAGGGACTTCACGCTCTGTTCCAAATACCGCATCTCAGCAGCAGCTCCTGGAACCATGTGCACTTCATGACCCACTTCGTGCATGCATTCCTCATGCTTCCAAAAGCAATAGCAGGTATGCAGGACACAGTCAAGTTTTTAATTCAGGGACAAAATAGAGGTGACTTTGAAGAGCAGATTCCTTTCCAAAGAGTTTACAGAGTCCATCTTTCTGTCCTTTCTGGGTGGAAACACCTCAGGCATCTCTCCATTATTTCAGTGTAAAGCAGTTGGGCCATAATCAAAAGCCAGTCTCTGCCAATAAGTTAAACTTGTCTTGAGGATTTTATAACTTCAAATCTTAAATTATCAGTCCCATATCCATAGCCAAGCACACAGTCCATTATTTAAATTAACCTTGGTCAAACTCTCTGGGCATGGGGAATAGGACACATTCACCCCTTGACCCAGGCACACACATCTATTAAGGTTTTCTGCAGTCTCTCCTTCCCTGTAGAAAGTTCACAAGCCAAGCCTCCAAATGCAATTCTCTCTGTACTGAGCATTTCCAAATTCTCACCAGAATAGTTCTTCAAACTTGGCTTACCACTCTGGAAGGCATCTTCAGTTGCAACTACCAAGTCCATGTCCATTCCTCCAGCACACAAGTTCTAGAAGATCAAAATCTATATGGTCAGATTCATCTCAGCTAATCACCCCACTTCTGATACCAAATTCTGTCATAGTCAGCCACATGCTGCTGAGATGAATCTTAAAAACAGGCAGAATTTGGGGGAGGAAAGGATTTATTTGTAGCTATAGATACAGGGGAATTTCCAGAATGCAAAAGAGGCTGCTTACCTTTCACAGGTCCAAGCAGAGAGAAAAACCCACCACACACACACACACACACACACACACACACACACACACACACACACACACACTAGCAAATGGGCAGGAGGTCAAGGATGCAATTCTTTCACCTTTATATAGCCCTAGGTTGGGGTCTTGCAATTCTCTCCCAGTCTTAATGGCTTCCTGTGTCTCTGGAATTTCCTTCCTGCACTGCCCACACAGGAAAGGATGTTTAGTTCTAGCTTCTTTGAACTTCTTTACATCCTGCCCCCTACTGAGAGGCTGCCTTTCTATAAACACCCTGAGAGACCTACCCAAGATAATTAAAATGATCAAGTTGACAACAAAACCTTACGATCACAGTCCCTAAAACAAGTCAGAATTTTGTCAAAGCTCTTGAATACCCACCCACTCCAGGCCAACAGTAAGATCCTATTACTGAAGAAACCACAGAAAGTCATAGCACAACACTGAGAAACCCTGCAAGATCCAGAATGGCAACCAGCCCCCAGATGATAGCATATGCTGTGCTAGAAGGTGCTACCTAAGCTGCCAGGGAAAATTGGTCAATAATATTTGGAGAAAGCAGAGACCAATGTTATACAATGCAGAATGTTGCCATGAAAAGGCTGAACACACTGCCTCCTGGGAGAGTTTAGTGAGCCAATAAGTGATCAATTGGCCAATAGAGGCACCATAACCTGGGAAGAATAGTCAGTAGCTCTCAAATTGGCCAAGAAATCCATGCAGTGTCAAGGAGCCCTTAATGGGAACTGGGACTCAGGTCAAAATCCTATAGGAACCAAAATCTTGGGTCCCCAAGGAGAAACTCCCTTTACTAGAGAACTACAGAGAGGCTAATCCCAATAGAATCTCACCTAATTAGATGTATGTGTCACATTTAACCCATATTGACCTCACTTTCTGATGGAGATCCTGTTTGTTTGTATTTTTCAGAAGGCAGTGAGAGAGCCAAAGTCATTCCAACTCCACCAATGAGCTACAGGCAGATGGCTGACATGCTGGCAAGAGACAAACCACCCCAGACTTATCTGTAAGCCCCAAATGAAACCCTTGAGAGAGTGACGGGATAGCAAGAGATCTATCAGCACAACTAATCAGTCAACCCAGGGTAAGTCAGCGTGAAGGACACCAACGATTTCCAACACGACCTAAAGCAGAAGTAAAGAGGCCCTTAAGATCTTAACAATAAAGCAGTCTTAAATCTCACCCACCATGACTCAGGGAACTGATAAGAAGTCGGGGTGGAAATAGTGTAAGAGTCATGGTGGAGGAGAATAACCAGAGACATTGCCCCACTCAGTAACAACACACACGTGTGTATGGGGAACCTGGCTGCCTCTTGTGCTATCTATAACCTCCTACCCCATGGAACAATCCAGTATGCCCACTGAGGAGGAGGGGTGGATTGGGGACAGGGAGGAGGGAATCGGGGATACCAATGTAATATTTACTAATGCAATATATCTAATTTTGGAAAATCAAAATATTGATTTAAAAAAAACTTTAAAACTTTAAAATGAAAGTATAATCAATATTTTTGAGTATTCAGATACAAAATATAAGAAGTGCCAGTAATGCTGGTTTCTGGGGGCTTTTTGTTTCTCTCTGTGTTTGGCAATAAGGGGTATGAGCAGTCTGCAGGTGGAAGCAGCAGTGATGACACCCTTTAGATTCATAGTCCTTGTATGGACCACAGGTATTAAGATCTGTAGCCCTATAACTGTCACAGTCATCATGAAGGCCTTCAGTATTAGTCCCTTACCCACAGAAGAGACCAGCATTACATTGCTCAGACTGAGGTCAGAGATGCTTTATCCTGGAGAAGAAAGCTCTCTGGAATTCTTCAAGCAAACAGGGCAAAAAGTTTATTTTAATGCATTCTTTTCTCCTTTTTTATTCGCAATTCTTTACTTCTGCTGTACTTCTTCCTGCCCTGACTGCTCTATAACTGGTCAACTTTATCTTCAGTTTTCAGTTAGCTTCTACAAATCTATCAATGTCTGGGAAACTGGGGGGTTTGCCTCCACAAGGAGTGCTTGGACTACTCTCCCAGGACTGCCACATGAACTCTCTCCAATTATTAGAGGTTCAGCTATAGTTCATTGAGGTTTCTGGTAGAAATATACCTGATTTTTTTTTTAAAAATAGTCTTTTGGATAATATAGCAGACAAGTAACAGCCTCAGTGCAAGCCAGGGAAGGAAAAAAAATAACTGAAGAAAAATATGAATGAACAGACTCTATCCCAAAGAGAGAAGAGTTTTGGAAAGCCATGAAAGAAGCAATGCTAAAAACAAGCAAACAAAACAAAACAAAAATGAGGTAGGAACATGAACATAGCAATCTGCCATTGGCAGTACACGCATTCCAGGCAGCTCTCTGGCTGGGTGCCTAAGCCCAGCTCCTTGTCCTCTGCCAGAGGAAACTGCCAAGGGACTCTAGCAACTGGCATTACTGGTAATGCAAATCTGATGCTGAATGGTTACCAACAGAGTGCAGGCAATTGCTAGATGAGATGCATGTACATTTGAAACTACAAAATTTCCAATGCACACAATCCCTATAACCCTACCCTGCCACAATCCAGAGGAGAAAATGGCCTGCCCCCAAGTACCTCAAGGAATACCCCAGACCACAACACAAACTCAGCTCCAGAGAAAGGGTACATAACTCCAAAGTTGGGAATCTTGCAGCACACATCATCTTGTATTCTGCTAGTGCCCTGTGGAATAAGAGACACCTTGAACACCAGGAAGAATTGTGGGAAGAATAGGGCACCTTTGCTAAGACAACAGATCATATTAGTAGCTGTGAAGTAGGGATTTTGGAATCGGGGAGACCAACAACAGCTCCTACCTGAGCCATAAATCACAGAACTTAAATTTGAAAAAGGACAAGGTACAGTGTGCTGATAGCAGAACTAAGACGGATCCACCCATCCTAGTGGAAGTCCCAGAAGAGGAAACAAAATTTTAGGATCCAAGAAAAAAGAGACCTGAAAATAATGCCATTCAGTTTTCATATCTTTCAAATCCACCCTGGTATTTCCACCTACACCTCTTTCTAACAAGCAATATCATTTTAGCAGGCAGGCTCAGCCCCACCCTACTCTCTTCCCCTCTATTACTTCCTCACCCTATGTGTGTGTGTGTGTGTATGTGTGTGTGTGTGTGTATGATGTTTGATTTTGATTTATGAATTTTTTTGTTTCTTTTTCTTTTTCTTTTTTTTCTCCTTATTCTTTCCCTCTGCATATTCCTCTCACAGAGTACATAGTCTGTTTTGGTTTGCAGATAGTCTAAGCCTTGGGTTCCGGGGAAAATGGATTATTCGACATCATATGACAGCATAACATCACATCTGTCTCTTGAATGTACATTTTGCCAAAGCTCAATCATCCTCTCCCAATGTTTGTGTCAACCACAGTTCTTCCTTTGATTCATATTATCCTCATTTTTCTTTATTTTCCCCCATATTAATGATTCATTATATGGAACTTTATCTTCTTTGTTTTTTTTCTCTCCTGTCATATCCACAATAAGTAAGATGATACTACATACAATAATATTGTCAAAGTTTATTTACTCCCTAAAATGATTAGTATTTAAGAGGTGATTGTTTTATAGTAGACTATCAACCTATTTTCATAGACAGTCTATCCATAAATAGTGACTGTTACAAGCAGTATTATACTTGAAGGCGTTGACTTAGGACAGTTTATTGGGGTTACCAACAGAGTGCAGGCAATTGCCAGATGAGAGGTATGGATATTTGAAATTACAAAATTTCTGATGCACACAATCC
>PVHP010046242.1:0-13349 GCA_004024765.1 Zapus hudsonius | reverse complement strand
TCTGGGGGGCAGAAAAGGCTGTGCCTTTGCAAGCTGTTTGCTTCGGTTATCTGAAGGATTGCGATGGCCTGAAACACACTGTGTTAGAAGGACATGACAAGACCTGCCTGCTGGCCTCACTCCCCTGAGCCTCTAAGCCATGGAGACCTTCCTGGAAGAGAGACCTGGCTGGCATATCTTCCTGTCTCCTCAGAGGAAAAGCCAACCCACTGAGAATTCCATGTGGGATGCTGGAAGTGCCTGGCTCCTTGTTAATGTCACAAACCCACTAAATTACCAACCTGAAAATTCCCTGCCTCCAGCTTCTTATTACAGAAGCTCAGAAAAGGGCCAGGTTTTGTGAATTTCCCATGATTTAAAGCAGGCAGCATTTTCTTGATATATAGAAATTTGCATCGAGTTTTTTTTTTTTAACTTTCCTAGACTGTAACAGAGATTTGAGACAAACGTTGGCAGTCTGACCTTGAAATCTTTCCTTGGGCATCATTTTATTACTTTCACTTCAATTGCACTTTTTTGAGACATATATTGCCTTTTTCCAGTCATTTTCCTCCAAGGAAAGAGGGTTTAAACCTGCATGCGAAACTCCTGGGTTAATGGAAAATGGGGCAAATTCCTACCTTCCAGTGTACAGAGCATAAGGAAACTTCTGTTTTAACTGAAGTAGTAATTTGTTACTTAGAATTGTGGCTAGCTTTATAATGAGGTAAAAACTGCATCCCATACCTCTAATATTGAATTTAATTTTACTCACCAGCTAGTCTAATTCATGTACATATTCAAGAGTTAATTCCTCTAGTAACTAGTTTTGCAAAACTTTGCAGAGCATCTAGAATCTGAATACAACCCAATTTTCTCATTCATAAAATGAGACTTTTTTTAAAGCAAGATCATCACTAGGGCCCATTCAGTCTTTGAAATTCTACACTTCTATGGGCCAAGTATCCATTTCTGCTTTTTGTTCTGTTTCCTGAAGTACATTTTCAATAACAGCCACCACATAATAGCCCCCCAGATACTTTCTCCTTAAATTTCCCCTTTCACCAGATGTCACCCTGAGGGACTTTGAATACCTCTATGGAGACACAGACATGAAAAGAGCTGTCACACAGCTGTCTTCCATGTTGTCTCTCACTAAAGCGCCTAATCAGACCTGCTGTGTGCAGCAGCTTTACAGCCCTTCCTTTGCAAAATCAGAGAAGAGCAATAGAGAATCCACCTGGGACGTCTGTTCCTACTGGATGTGAACAATCGAATCATATTATTCCAGGACCTTTTTGGAAGGAGACCCCTGTGTAAGTTTTAAAGGAAGCCATAGTTCTCTATAGCTAATTAGCCTTTATTTAGGAAATAAAAATGTATATTTATGAATTTGAGGTTGTATTTTTAATAGGAAGTATTTGCCTGTCCCCAGTCTAGGAGTGCCTCACAAAAATCTTCATTTCATCAAGCTTTTTATGTTTCTACCGATAGGCAACTCACAAAAGGAAATATCTGAATGACCAATAAGCAAGAAAATGCCATATGGCTATTTTCTTCATATATAAACATTCCCTCCAGGAGAGAGGAAAAGTTGATATAGTTTACCCGATTCATGAAAGATATAATATTCACAAGGCCCCCTTCCCAGTTTCTGGGGAGAAAAGACTCTTTGTGCAACAGCCTGCAAGTTATGTAGGAGTTTCATCAGTTTTCACCCAAGTGAGGGTAGGATTTTCTGTCATGAAATTGCCTTAGAGTCATCCATATTCCTGTAAAAAGTCATAATAAAATTATGGATTCATTAATCTACATGTGGTAGAATCATAAATTTGGTCTGTGGTTAGTTCCTTATGTAACTGGATTTTGGGGGAGGGGGTTCCTTGCCAATACACTAACACACTGACAAACTTTGAGTACCCAGACTCTTGTTGTAATAGGAGCTGGGGATTAGACTTTAGATAATACCCAGCAAATTCCAATGTACCTCTGAATTTAAGGAGTACCCGAATTCTTGTCTATAAAGTTAAAGAATTAAAATTATAGACCACCAGAGGAGAAGGTATAATGGGAGACTTTATTTAAAGGAAAATGGGAAGTTACAGAGATCTCCAGTCACCAGTGTGGAGAGAACACGTGGGAGAGGTTTTAACAAAATTTATGCTGCTCAGCCAAACAAACAAACAAACAAAAAAACCAAAAGATAACAGAGGGCTCCCTTCATGAGAAAGAAAGGTTTATGTGGGAAAGAAATCCAGCCCCTCACCACAGCCATTAGGCTGGCGTAGTGGGACCTTACCCCATCCTTCTTCTAGCCTGGCATGTTGGAGAGAGAAGAGACGAAATTATCTGTTCATGAGTACTCCCTGTTCCAGGTGAGCAGAGAGATAGCTGGTTGGTTCATACCTGACCAATCAGTTTTAGCACCTAGGTTTGAACTCTAGCTAAAGACACCTCCCACTCAAGGGGAGGGAGTCTATGGAACTTGCCTGAAGGAGTTAACTGTCACATTGTCATAGGAACTCAAAGAATGAAATTCATAGACCACCAGACAGTAAGGTTTACAGAGGCTTTATTAGATCAAGAAGGGAAAATATAGGAGACTCCCATCATGAGGGGGCAAAAGTCCACACGGGGTTGGAAAGGGCCTTACCTAAGCCTGGAGTCTAGTAAAGGAGACTTCCCACTCTAGGGAGGGGCTCAGGTTGTTTTTGGAGAAACGGGTTAGGCCAGAGATAAGTGGAGACTGTGAACAGAAGTCCAAGGGCACTCCTGCTCTTTACTTTCGGGTCCCAGTCACCCTAATCTGTCTCACTTATCTGAAGTTTTAATGGGATAGAAGAGTTGAGGAAAGAGTTCTCAAACCCCAAACCCTGACTTCTTGTCTTTGAATTAACAAAAGAATTAGCAACTCAGACTGAGAAAAATAATTGTGAAATTATTATATTACTTTAGAAGTCCAGAGAGGTAAGGGAGAGTCTGTGGACCAAGGAAGGGACAATAGATACCCACATGGTGTGAGCTTAGCCCACGCTGGGAACCTGAAAAAAAAAATCTTAAGAGAAAAGATAAAAGAGAGAGAGAAAAAAACCAGTACAGAGAGCTCCCTACCATGAAAGAGACAAGAAAGGGAAACCCCATGTAGGAAAAGAAGGGGTCCACCTGCTCTTACTGAGGTATAGGAGTCTCTGCTGGCCAACCAAGAAGAAAGCAAAGAACTCCTGGTGATGGTTCCTATTTCCCACCCCAGGTGAGCCAGAGAGATGGCCGATTGGTCTGCGCCCAGGCTGGCTCAGGAAGTTCATCTTGACTAACTACTATGTCAGGAGATTCCCACTCTAGGGAAGGGGCTCAGATTGTTCCTGGAAAAACAAGTTAGTCCAGAGATAAGAGGAGACATTAAGGCAAGGAGCTGACTGTTTCCTTCCTCTCCCCCACCCCCAGACCCTGTCCCCCTTAAACTGTCCCAAGGTGAATATCATAACTCTCAAGAAAAGTCCCACAACAAGGAAAAATAATTCCATGGATAGCCTGGGAGATGTTGATTTAACGCACAATGGCACCATAAATAACAATAAATGAATGGCCAAGGTGAAAGTCAGGGAGGATGTGGAGTACTGAATCTTTCATACATGGTTGGTGGGAACAGAGCTGGAGCAATCCTCTGGTGAGAGTGGTTTAGCAGATTCTAATAAAATCAAATATACATTTCTATTATGACCCAGAATTCCAAATCCTAGGTATCTATCTACTCAAGAGCAATGAAAGGGTACATCTCCCCAAAATACTTATAAATATATATTGAGAGAGTATCTGATCAGAATAGTTGAGCTGGAAGCAACAAAATGTCTGTGAAGAGGCACCAGAATGTTCTCACACATAGGTGACTCTCAGACATGTCAGAGCAAAAAAAGTTAGACACTAATTGTTACACAAATATTTAACTATTCAATACTTCCAAGTAAAGTAAAAAAAAAAAAAGTTAGACACCAACATTACAAAATGAGTGGTGAGACCTTCAAGAACAGATAAAACGAATCTCTCATTATAGAATAATGGGTCCTAAACATTACCTGCAGAGGTGCAAGTTTCCCTCTGAATGGGTGGTGCCTGGATAAGTGCAAACAAGTGTAAACACTTACTGAGCTGTGCACGTAGGAACTGCACTAATTTTTTATGTAAAATATGCTTAAATAACATGGTTACTTTCCTCAATAAGAATAAACAAGCCATTCGTGTTAGTTCCTTCATTTGGATTCTATTCTGGAAATGTTACTCTCATTCTCCAGGCAGTCTTCGCTCCTAAACTAGAGTGTTAACAGCATCTCATGGTGACAGGAGATGGCCCAGATTCCCTGGCATTTGATGGAGAAGCTCCAGGCAGTGCCCTCTATTGCATGACTTCATTACATTCAAAGCTTTCTACGCACTGCTCACAACATACCCCATAAGTTTTCATTCACACTACGCTTTGTATGACAGGAAGTACCAAATTACATTTCCTATATGATGAAATCAATTATGTAGCTTTCCAAATACAACATTACCATTAAGTTATGGGACTCTGATATAAGTTGGTTTTGATACGAATCCTGGATCTTTTTGAATGCTTCCTGTCTCTTTTAATAGAGGTGCTGGAGGCCACACATCCCAACAGGCAGTCTGTCTTTACATATCCACACTCCCCCCCCCCTATTATGAGGCTGTTTTGCTGGCCCTAGATAAGTCAGAGTGGTCAGAGTGTAAGCACCTCAGGGTGAGAGGAAGCTCTCTTGCATGAAGTGAGAAGAAATTAATGAATCACCCAGGCTCCCACTGGCAAAGCATGGCCTTCACACCTGTTCAGGGGGAAATGAGTAACAAAGACACACAAACACACACACACACACACACACACACAGAGAGAGAGAGAGAGAGAGAGAGAGAGAGAGAGAGAGAGAGAGTAAAGCTTAAAATCTTTATTGATGTGCTATGAGGTGGTTTTATAGGAATTTTTTTTAATTTTGAAAATATGACAACTCATTTCCAATTATAACCCTTATTTTCTCCCTCTCCATGTTGCCAAACATTAGGGTCAAGGAAGTTTTACATCTGAAATTGTTTCAAACTAAATGGTTCCTTTGGGGATGGATCGCTGTGATTATATCTGACAACCCTTGTTTTCTACTGAAAAAGAACACTGAAATTAATACCAATGGTTCCCACGCTTCTTACACATTCCTTGTGCCTTTGAAATGACTTTTAAAAATTTATGATTAAAAAGATATTGGGGCCCAGTGCGATTATAAATCCAGAGAAAAATAATGAAAACAGAGTGAACTGTGTTCCTGCAGTAATTTCCACTGTTTAAACGCATGGGCTAGAAAATGCACAATAAAAGGTTTAACATTTTAATGTGAGATTTGTAATCTTTTGGTCATGGGCTTATGCCAAGCAAACCCAATGGTAATAAGGAACAGAAATTTAGTGCTAAGTATATCTTGTATTTTGGCCAAGCACAATCATAACAAAATACACAAAAAGTATGTCAAAGCCCCGTGCCAACAACTAGATAATCATAATATTTGGCCCAGAACAATTCTGATGAACTAAGATGGTGATTATATATCTGTCATAGGTATCTGTGACCTATAACAAAATCCCATACTTATCAAACAGCAAACAGTTATTTCTGGCAGATCTAGAGGCAGGGAAGTTCAAGGTCAAGAAACCTGCATAGTCAGTGTCTGCTACAGACCCAGTCCTTATCCACAGTAGTTTTGTCACACAAAGTGGCAGGAGAGGTGATGGTCTCTTTCACAAGGGCCACAATCCATTGTTGTAGATAGCTCATGCTGCTGGGAAGCACCTCCAAACCAGGCACAGTTTATGTGAGGAAGAAGGGATTTATTTGAAATTTCAGGCATCCACCAAAAAGAGAAAAATGACCACCAGCAACTCCCAAAGCTCAAACACACTCCTAGGAGCCAAAGAGCAAGGAATTCAGAGCTCAAACAGCTCTCTGCATACCTTCAGCTGGCATTTCAGATCTGCTTCCAGTAACACCTTAGGGCTCTAGGATCTGCTCAGAGTGACACCTCCTCCAGCCAGGCAGCTGGAGAAAAGCCTTTCATAAACTTCTGAATCTATTGGGGGACATCCATTCAAACTACCACATCCATTCAGGAGAATGCCACCATTGTTCCTGTAACCATCATCCCAAAACTCACGCTTCCTAATGGCATCTTCCGGGTGGATGGGATTTCATTATATTAATTCCAGGGAAGAGGAGTCGCTCAGACTATAGACATGGAGCTACACATGTGTGAAGAATTATCTAGATTAAGAAATCCTCCAGCAGATAAATTCGGGTCAATCATACAAAACATGAATTGTAATCATTTCGTGAAAGTGCTATGGAACTAATCTCTGGATTTATCTTCTTTTAAAACTGCACAAGCTATTCATAAAGACTTATGCATTAGCTCTGCCACTCACAGACTTGTGACCTTGAGCGTGTCTTCTCTTCAGGTGGTAAAGGCTCTGATCTCTTATCTTCCCAACAGGTGTCATAGTCAAGCGGGAGTCAAATAACACGAGCAAGGGAGATGACAAATGGACCTCATAGGTGTGGGTTGTGAAGAGTAAGAACACCTTGTTCTGCTCAAAACACAAAATACCAATCCTAACTCCCTGATGGGTGGGGTGAGGCAAGCTGGCACCAGGGGCAGAGAAGAACAAAACTGTCTCTTTTTCTAAATATTACAGCTTCCATCTCCCAGGCTCACTTTCTCTTTGAACTTCCAGATACTGATCACATGAAAAAGAAAAGCTGCCCAAAACAACTGACCACCTACCCTTAAAAACAAACCAGGCCATTTGAAGAAATCCTAACCCAATCTTCTACACTGTGATCTTCCGCTTGTGGTTTTCATTGCATTTTCCTGAACTATTTTCTTTAATATTTATTTATTTATTTATGTGCAAGTAGAGACAGATAAAAGAGAAATGGACAGAATGGGCACACCAGGGCCTCCAGCTGCCGCAAACAAGCTCTGAATGCATGCATCACTTTGTACATCTAGTTTTACATGGGCACGGGGGAATCGAACTCTGGTTGTTATGCTTTGCAGACAAGCACCTTAACAGTTGAGCCCTGACAATTTTTTTTTTAAACATGGGCATTATTTACATATGACTAGAATTTGACCAGACAACTTGTAATTTTCCAAAATCCTTCTAAAAATCTACTCTTCCGAAATTTGAATGCAATCCAGTACCTGGATTACAACACCTGGATTACAACAGACTATCTGAATAAAACAAAAACAAACAAAAACTATCTCATATCATTTCTTTCAGCATATACAAAAATGGATTTCATTTTGATATTTTCATACATGTACATCATGTATTGATTCATATTTATCCTCCATTATCATCTTTTGCTCTCCCCATGGTCTGTTTACTCCCACAATTATCTACTCTTGTGACAGGTTAGAGCGATTGGGACCTCCAAAGGTAACCAGAAGTGTCTTTGAATTTGTACTTTCAGGCAAGTTTCACATATCTTAAACCTGAGCCCCTCCCTTTGAGTGGGAGGAGTCTCTAACTAGAGTTCAAATCTAATCCTGAAACTGATTGGTCAAAGATACACCAACCAGCTGTCTCTCTGGCTCATCCGGGCCAGAGGATATAGTCACTAGAACAGGAATTTTTTTTTTCCCATATGGCTTGCCAACAGAAGGAAATCTGAGTATCTAGGCACCGGCCTTGGGTAAGGCCCCTTCACCACAGCCTAATGAGGGGCTGGGCTTCTTTCCCATGGGAAATTTGTTCTTTTATGTTGGGAGCCCTTTTTATATCTTTCCTTCTTTTTCTTAATTTGTCTGGCCAACACAGATTTTATAGATATATGTGGCTAAAACTGCTGCCACGTGCTCTCTCCACACTAGTGGCTAGAGATCTTTGTAACTTCTCATTTCTCTTTAAATAAAGTCTCCCACTCGACTTTATCCTCTGGTGGTCTATAATTTTAATTCTTTAATTTTGTAGACAAGGATCCAGGTACTCCTTAAATTCTGAGGTACATTGGAATTAGCTGGTAATCCAAACCTTCTGGGAACCCCAGATACCCCATTACACACTCATGTCATATATATAATATATATATGTAAATATATATTTGCAAATTCCAGATGCATGCAGCACTTTGTGCATCTAACTTTATGTGGATACTGAGGAATTGAACCCAGGTCATTAGGCTTTGCCATCAAGCACCTTAACTGCCGAACCATCTCTCCAGGCCCATATGTATCTTTTTATCTAAATTCTGCAAATATGGAAAACCTGGTATTTGGTTCCAGCTGATTTCACTTGACACGAAGACTTCCAGTTCCATGCAGTTTCTTGTAAATGACATTTCATTCCTCATTTTTGCTGAATGAATATCACATTTTTCTTGGTCCAGTCGTCTGCTCATGAACATCTGGACTGGTTCCCTATGTCGTCCATCACAAATGCTGCTGCAGTGAACACGGATGTGATAGCCTCAGTGGCTTGCTGCCTTAGAATCCTGCGGAGATCAGCTCTTTAGCTGAATTATATGGTCATTCTATTTTCAAATGTTGGCAAAATTACTGCATCTTTAGCCACTGCGATGTTTCATTTTCTTCTGGATATTTTCTTTGTTCTCTCTCATGTGATCATCCTGTTTGATTACATTAGGACACCTATAACTCTGTCACCTCCCACAGATCTGGGCAGCCACCCAACCAGAGGCAAGATGACAGTAAAAACAAATCGGCTGTATAGAGCTGACCTGAGTCCTGCAGCTTACAGTGGGAACAAAGAAACACTGAGGACCCTGGAAATTGTAGTCATTCATTCACAGACCGCTTGGCACTTTTGATCACCCCACAGATCAACACAAGGACAGGGTGAGACTTGCCAGCAAGCAAGACACCTTCTGCCTCCCTTGTTTTCAAAAACTCACAGCCAGCCTCTGGAATCAGGCTGGAGAAGCACAGGTTACTGAATATCAGGGTGCTTCTCAAGTGTCAGCACCTCAATGGCAACAAGGTAACAAGAACTGCAGTCAATCTGGAGATAACTCCTTTTGTGATGGGGGCTTGTAGGTCCCAGCTAGTCCCAACACACCTTAAAACTTAAGTGTACCCAGATGCTTAAAATATAAATTTCAAAGCCGGGCGTGGTGGTGCATGCATTTAATCCCAGCACTTGGGAGGCAGAGGTAGGAGGATTGCCGTGAGTTCAAGGCCACCCTGAGACTACATAGTGAATTCCAGGTCAGCCTGGACTAGAGTGGGACCCTACCTCAAAAACAAAAAACAAAAACAAAAATATATATATATATACATATATATATATATAAATTTCAAGAATTAAAATTATTAAATAAATAAATGAATGAATAAGGTTACAGACCATCAGATGATAAGGTTTAGTGGGAGACTTTTTATTTAAGAGGAGGAGAGAAGCTACAGAGATCTCTCCACAAGGGAGGGGAGAGCACATGGGGAGGTGCTAGTCACGTGGTTAGGAAACCAAGGGATCTGTGCTGAGCAGCCAATTAAGAGGAAGAAGGAGAAGCATGAGAGGGCCTCCATCATGGGAACAAAAGGTGATGTAGGAAAAGAAAAAGCCCCAGCCCCTCACTAGATGTGGCAAGGGGGCCTTACCTAAGCCTGGAGAATTAGATGTCTCTGCTGGCCAGTCTTCAGGAAGAGACTGAGCCCTTTGTCCCCCTTCTAATAAGTACTTCTTTCCGGCCCAAGTGAGCCAGAGAGACAGTGATTGGTCTAGCTTTTTCATATCACAGTTCCAGGACTAGGTTTGAGGTCTAGTAAGAGACATCTCCCACTCAAGGGGAGGGGACCAGGAAAGGCCAGAGATGAGTGGAGCCTGCAAACACCAGTTTGAGGACACTCCTGCTTACCTTTGGGGTCCCAGTCAACCCTAGCCTGTCACACTTTCATGATAATATGGTGGGCACTGATGATATAACCTTCCTACAGATGAGAACATAACTCGCAAATGGTTTACAATTATCACTTAGTAATTCTCAAGGGAGCCCACGATGATGTAATATGTGAGTGGGCTAATGGAGGTAACTTGATTCATGGAGTGAACCCTGGTAAAGAATGAAGTACTGTATGTACAGGTGTTTTCAGCAAGTGAAAAGAAGCTAAGTACTTCTAGCAGCAGCCTAACTCTTCTCACTGGAGTTTATAGACAACAGGGGGCATAGACCTGCTTGTGGGGTGAACGGAAATGATCAAGAATGTTCTGTTAGCCATACAAGTGTGATGTTTGCTTCTTATTGCTGCTGTATCAGTAAACCACAGGTTTATGACATGAGGCCCTGCAGATATGATCCTTTCTTGTCCTGAAAATAGGGAGCTCAAAACACACCTCGGTGGACCTACACCAAGGTGTCACTGGACGCACATCGCTTCTGGGGACCCCGGGACAATCATCTCTTTCCTTTCTAGCTTCTAGAAGTTGCTTCTAGAAGTTGGCTCATGTGTTCACATCACATCACGGTGAATGTCACCACCTGCTGCTATGCTTGCACTTCGTCTTTCATAGCTTCAGACAGTCTTGTTTTTGTCTTGCCCCAGCCTAGCTGAGTAACCTTGAACTAAGTTTTAGTAACCTTGAACTAAGTTTTAGAAAGAAGCCAGGCGTGGGGGCACACACCTTTAATCCTAGCACACCTGCATCCCCCAAGGCAAAGGTTAATAAGCTTTGCTGGCTGAGTTCCCTTGGCTGTGTTCCTGTTTCCTGAGTCCCCTTGCGAAAGAGTTAAGGCAATACAATGCATCCTTGGGTTGTATATAAGGTTGGATACAGGAATAAAGTTTTGAGATCTGCTCGGACACTTCTTCCAGCGTGAGTGTATGTGGGGCTCCGGCTGCGCATTCATCTTTCCCCGATGGGGTCTGTCTCCTGCTGGCTGGTGAGACAGGCTCAACCGCAGGGGGCCAGGGATCCGTGACTCTCTCTCTCCCTCACTACCCAACAGTTTTCCTTTGTGAGGCTTTGAATGATTTACCATGGCCACTTCTAGATCCTTTATTACAACTTCAAAGTGACTGTCTTAGTTAGCCACATGCCACTGGGGTGAATCTCTAAACCAGTCACAGTTATGGGAAGAAAGGATTTATTGAAGCTACAGATCCAGGGGAAGTTCCATAATGGAGAAAGAGGCTGAGCCCCTTTCACAGGTCAAAGGAGAGAGAGAAATGCATCACCAACACCATACATACAGAACAGCAAAATAGGTACCTTGAAGAGCGATTTTTTCCCCCTTTATATAGCCCTAGGGTGGGGTCTTGCAACCCTATCCCAGACTTTGCTTCTAGACTCTCTGGAATTTCCTTCCTGCACTGCCCACACAGGAAAGGATGTTTACTTCTGGCTCCCCTGAGTATCCTTATATCTTGCCCCCTACTGAGAGGGCTGCCTTCCTGTAAACATCCTCGGAGACCACCCAAGATAACTAAAAAGATCAAGTTGACAACAAAACCTAACCATCTTAGTGACATTCACCATGGGTTTGTATGATGTACCAAGGCCACCTTGGATCCTTAACTATAACTTCAAGGTGACTTTTACCATGGGAAGGAATATAGTCACAGGTTTCAGGAATTGAGGTGTGGATGGCTCTGGAGGCCATAATCCAACCCATCACAGTCAGAGTCTGTCGTAGTCAGCTACACGCCGCTGGGATGAATCTTCAAACCAGGCACAGTTTATGGGAGGAAACAATTTATTCAAGCTACAGATCCAGGGGAAGTCCCATAAAAGTGAAAGAGGCTGATCTTCTTTCACAGGTCCGAGCAGAGAGAAAAACCCATCACCAACACCACACACACAGAACAAGAAACAGGCAGGGGGCCAAAGAGCATTTATTCTCCTTTATATAGGCTTAGGGTGGGGTCCCGTAACCCTATCCCAGACTTAATGGCTTCCTGAGTCTCTGGAATTTCCTTCCTGCACTGCCCACACAGGAAAGGATGTTTACTTCTAGCTCCTTTGGGCTTCTTTACATCCTGCCCCCTACTGAGAGGCTGCCTTCCTGTGAACATCCTCAGAGACCCACCCAATGATTACTTGAAAGGTCAAGTTGACAACACAATTTAACCATTACAGAGTCCATTTGATAAAAGCCATTGTCCTTCCTTGGAATCATATGTTAAACTCAAGAATAAAGGAATTAACAGAATAATAATTTTTAAAAAAGGTTGTGCGTTGTAAGCATAACTCTCTGGACTGTTTCTCTATACAGCATGATGAGAGAAATAGATTGGTTTTCATGGCCTTGAAGAAGGGAAAGGAAGCTCTACTTTAAACCATCCTATGTTAATGCAGCAGGAAAGCTTCTTTAATGATTTTGATTTTGTAAAGATGGTAATTATTTGCTTAAGTATTTATATATATATATATATATATATATATATATATATATATATATATATATATGTAGAGGGACATATATGTGCCCGTGTGCCCCTTGCATCTGGATTTACATGACTGCTGGGGAATTATATCCAGACTGACAGGCTATGCCAACAAGTGCCTTTAACTTCGGAGCCATCTCCCCAGCCACTGAAGTTGATATTTGTGATTGCTCATGAATGGACTATGTTTACTTCACCTGTGAATAATTCTTATGAATTCAGTATAAACCCTATCTGAAAATGATATTTTAATGCCAGATTTTAGCAATGCTCCTTCCTTTAAGTCATTTGCAGTTATATTTTTACATGAAACGTCTTAAGATGTGTTGTATATTGTCTTTATAATCTTCACTTGGTAATCTTAACTAGGTTTTGATATTATGACAATTTGTTATCCTCAAAGGGATAGGATATATTTGACAATATTGTAATTGACTATTCCATGGAGATTTGTGAAATGAAACTGTGTAACACATTGAATCCTGACGGATTTCCTTTGTGTGGCGGGAGGAAAGAATAAGAAGAGAGGACAAAAAGTCTTAACTCACGCTTCTCCAGTGTGATCATTGGAATGTGAAATATCCCCTATGAGGTCAAGTGCTTGATCACTTGATCCCCAGATGGTGGAGCTGTGAAGCCTTTAGGAAAAAAGGCATGTCTTGAAAGCTATTGGAGCTGGCCAGAATTCTTCACATGCCAGAATATGAGCAAGCTATGTTAAAACTCCTGCTGTCAAGGCTGGAAAGATTATTAAATGGTTAAGGCATTTGCCTGTAAAGACTAAAGACCCAGGTTCAGTTCACCAGTGCCCATGTAAAGCCAGATGCACAAAGTGGCCCATGTATCTAGAGTTCCTTTGTAGTGGATGGAGGCCCTGACATACCCATATTCTCTCTCTCTCTCTCT
>PVHP010046241.1:0-13365 GCA_004024765.1 Zapus hudsonius | reverse complement strand
GCCTTTGGAGGCACACCCTGGCTTAATCTTGGACAGCACCTGATAGCCTGCCAAGAGGGACTTGGCTTAATGAGTTTCAGGAGGTAGTCCTGATTAGGCTATTTGCACGTCATGCTCACAGGTTCTTGTCATAGACCAATAAATAGCTCCCTGATTGGCCAGGAAGCTCTATATATACTGCCTCGTTCCCCGCAATAAAAAGCACACCTTCATCAACCCAGTGTGTGTATTTATATGATCACTGCCCTCCGCGGGTGATGGGCAGTGATAGGATCCAGTCATAGTAAATAAGGCAGTCTTTTAAAAAATGCCATGGTCTTTTCTAGCCAGACTATGTTTCAAGAAAACAAGAATAACATGGTTTCATGTCACAGCAAAAAAAAAAAAAAAAAAAAAAAAAAACAGTTCAGATTTGCTATCATGGACTTTTTTTACTGAATGAATACACTGGCTAAAATCCAATTTTCAGATCCCACTCATGGGATTTGGCATAGGAGGAACACATGAGGAAAAACCTTTCTTGGAAGAGTCCTAGACAGTAGGAGCAAAGAACGTGTAACTTGTTTATTTACTTGTACACTTACATACTAGTGATGCTTGCAGGCAATGCTATGCTCCAAAGTATTTTAATATCAGTAACAACATACATTATGAAATGTGCTTCTAGTTATGAAACAGAATGGTGATACACAAAGGAGCAAAACCACCTAAACAAACCATGAATGAGTAACAGTTAAAACGTTGAATATATAAACAGCAAAATTACAAAATAAAGTATATACATTTTATAGATGTAACTTTGAACAAATATATAGTAAGTTTTGGGGGAAAACAGGCGAACCAGAAATAAAGATACTGATAATAGTCTAGAGGCCTTATGTATAGGATTTTCCCCACTTAATATTCCCTTAAATGTAAATCATTTAAAACAGCGACATTAACAAAAATCAACACCTACTTAAATGCAATATATTAATTTGCCCAATGGCCTGCAGAACCGTAAATATGAAAGGAAGCACTCTATGCTTAATTGAAACAAGGGAACTAGTAAATTCATAGACTGCACATGAAAACTGTTTTAGTAAAACACATACTGATAGAAAAACCAATACAGTTACTTTTTCAGAATGTATTCACCTCATCTTGCCCACCTTACCTCCCTTGGTTTTTTAGATGATTGGTCAATCACGTACTAAAAAACAAACAAACAAACAAAAAAACCTGTTTGAATGCAATGTATTTCATACATACTAACATTTCCCAACTATCACAAGACAAACTTTATGAACAACTCAAAATGAATAAAACTGTCTTTCATGGATACCAGAAAATAAACATTTAAGACTAAGCATTAATACTGTGCCTAACCAAACAACATAATTGAGAACAGGCATTGTATACTTATTTGCATTTCATTTAAAAATCCAAAGTAAAATGTACAGGAACTTTTCAGAAACTATTTCTAGTGCAGCACTGATTAGTTAAGGTTTGGTTAAAGAACACTATTTTTCACTGCATTGAATAAAGCTGGCGGGCCAACTCATGATATAAGTGATCATGAAGAATTGATTTACCTATCAGGAAAACCTAAAGCAATGTTTTGTTTTTCAGTTAAGCAAAAATAAGTCAAGCTAAATTTCTGCAATTCATGGAGTCAAGTTCTGTCACTTGAAATTCCACAGTTAATGTAAGGGAATGTATATGGATAATCTGTTGGATTGAAAGGCTACTTCTAATAAAATTCCAGTTAGTACTGTCCTATTAAGTATAAAAATGAGCCAAATAACTTATCACTTAATTTGGTACTTAAAGAGCCTAGTCAAAACCCTTGGGAAACACATGCTTTTGGTGTTTACAATTCCAGGAAAATCAACATTGCTTTACATGCAATTGCTAATTATGGTAGAGCACAGAAAACGAGGTTTTATGCACTGAGAATTGTTCACGTGAAGCCCTGAGGTACCCGCCTTTTCTTTAGGCCACAAAAAAGCCACTACCTTCCTTCCCTAGTGCCCCAAATTCAGAAGTCTGATTGACAGTCTTATCTGGAAACAGTCAAACTAATATGGCTTTTTATGATACAGCAGGTCATCTGACTTTGCAGCATTGTCCTCCAGTGGGGTTCCACTTGAAGGGCCCAGGTCTCCATTTTCATGAGTATTAGTGGCCTGTTTCTTGTTATACCCTAAAAACAAACAAAAAACAAAGTAGATACTTTCTGATCTGAAAATATGCTTAGTTTTAAAATTTTATTGAGTAAAACAAAAGAATGTTCACTATATTTATTAGTAGTAATGTAAAGCAAAATGACAGGGTCTAAAACAAATTTTTAAAGTATGGACCCATTGAAAAGTTGTCAAAAATTCAGTTTTATAAGAAACAGGGTTGACATATAAAATTATAAAAAAGTCATTTATATCCCCTGCCAGAAGGACTGATCCAGACGGCCCACGGAGGAGGATATCCAGCTGATTGGGGATGGGGAGGGGGGCATTGGGGAGTTGGGGATAACAACTCATTGTTTGCCCACTGAATAATGTAACTCATTATGGACAATAAATATATATTTAAGACTTTAAAAAGTCATTTATACTTATACCTACCTATAACTTATAACTACCTACTGAATTATAAAAATTTTACTTTACATTTTGCTTCCATATTAATTTTTCAGTTTACTGAAATATATGAGTAGACAGTTAAAATTAATTTTTAGTAACAAAACATCTAGTTAAATATTAAAAATGAATTTTGGCTAATCTGTCACACAGACAATACGCTTGTAAGTAAATGAGAGCTGACTATAATTAATGTCAAGTGAGCAAGTGAGTTAGAAGAAAGGTATGCTAACAATGACCAACAGATACATTTTAGCCAGGTGTGGAGGAGTATGTCGATAATCTCAGCACCTGGGCAACTAAACCAGTAAGACTGTAAATTCAAGGCTAGTCTGGTCTATACAGTGAGTTCTTGGCCAGTGTGGGAGTTATAGGAAGACCTATTTTGCAAAGATAAACTTTTTGTGATTTGGGTCAGTTAATTAGTGATATACCATGGGGCATGTGTTCTTGGTTATCAAATCATATTTCATATTTTGAGTGGCTTCAATTTACATAGGTGATAAGAGAAGTTTCCTAGCTACAAACAAAATAAGGAAGAAGCCTTCTAATACTAAGGGAAATAGTGAAGGCGGAGCCATAGCAAAACACCAGAGCCATAGCAGCTCAGGACTGATATAATGCCACAATAATTTTGTTTAAGATTGTTGTGCAGCTATTTCTTCCCAATTGAAATATTTACTTCCTGGAGAGAGAAGTGAGGTCATAACACATGAAGTAAATGAAACTATTGTCTTCATTTCAGAATATAGGAACTGTGAATTTATTTTTCAAGCATCTTAGCCCACAATAAAGCTAGAAAACATACTTATAAATAGAATTTCACTAGATTTACTGGTATACAATAAAATTATAAGCAAGAGAAAGCTATCCATTCCTATGGCTATCATCAATCAGTGTTTCTGGAGGTTGGCACGTGTTAAAAAAAGTATTCATAATACATTCTTAAGAAAATTTAGTGATTTTTTTTTTTACCTTGTAACACTTTGATTTCACCACTTGTGTCTTTGCAGCTAGCACCAGGATTACTACCTGCTTCTAACTCATCCAGGTACAAACGGTAACGGTGCCCACTCTCATCCTCATACTCGACATTTTCATCATCAGAATCCACTTCAGGAGCCACATAAACTACTTCAAACTCAATCTCTCCTCTCTAAACCAGGATGAAAATGAGGAAGTGAAGTTAATGTGAATATAAGTAAAGCAATTCTCATAGTCTTTGGGGGTGGTTGTGAAGTTAGATAGCAGATACTGTTCCTGCCAGACAGGAAATTTTAGAGCCTTAAGAGGCAGACTGAGCCGGGCGTGGTGGCGCACACCTTTAATCCCAGCACTCGGGAGGCAGAGGTAGGAGGGTTGCCGTGAGTTCAAGGCCATCCTGAGACTATATAGTGAATTCCAGGTCAGCCTGGACTAGAGCGAGACTGTACCTCGAAAAACCAAAAATAAATAAATAAATAAATAAATAAATAAAGAGGCAGACTGGTCTGAAGGCTGTGACATCCATATGATCCCCAGGAGCCTTCTCTACAGTCTTTTAATATTATAGCAGTTCCTTCCACAGATCATAATAGATTGTTTTAAAATTTTATTTTGACTACTATTAAGTTAGCATCTCTTTGGTGCTTTTCTTCCCCAGTAGGTATTCCTGAGAAATGTGATTGAAGCTGAGCAATTCCTTACATCTATGTACACCTATGTCTACTTCCTTTACCACAGCTGTCATTCACCATATTCTATGCTACAGGCATGCAGTCAGACTGGGTTAAGAAAACACTAACTGAAGAAGCTACAGCAGCATCTTTACGTCTCTCTCATCAGACAATACTTTCAAAAGACCAGTGGTCATCAGTAAAGCTCTAGCTGACAGACAGAGACTTTTAGTTGACCAAAGTAAGTAAGTAAAGTAAGTTCAGCACTGGACAAAAGTGGAACAAATGGTTTGTTATCTTTATTAGAGTTATTTCTCTGGCATTGAAGAGAAGACAAATGTGTCATGGAGAGCCAATATAATGAGCATACTACACCAGTGACCCCTAAAACATCTCCTTGTAATATCCTCAACTCTATTCTCAAATGGAGGAGGTGCAGAATTTCAAGTAAACCAGATAATAAATTTGACTTACAATGAATTCTATCCAATTCTCTCTTTTGTTGTTTTTCATTCACTTTATACCCTTAAGTGAATCTTTTAATCTCTAAGAACCAGGGTTTAATTATTTTAAATAAGAGAGTTAGGCTACATGAGTTCTATAGCCCTTCAGTTCAATATTCTATGGCTAAAATCAATCTACTTTTAGCGGTTTTTTTAAATAGTTAAAAAAATTGGCAACCTCCATATATCTACACAGTGTACCCTGATCATAATTCCCTCTCACTATCCTTTGTCCTCCCTCACAATCCTCTCTTCACTGACCCTCTCCACCCTCCACGACATGTGGATGGGGCCACTATTACACAGGCACAGAAAGTAATGACAGCCACACTGAGGTAATGAACAAATCGCCACTTTGTGTCTGGAAGACAGCATTCCAAAGCACTCCTCTCTGCCCTTTGGTGCTTACATTATTCCTGCCACCTCTTCTCTAATGGCCCCTAAGCCTCAGAGAGGGTTCTGTAACATTAATGTTTCTGTTACTAATGTTGCTGCTTTATTAAGCACCTTATTCTGAGTATTACTGTGCCTACTCTTCTTAGCTCTATTTCAATCCCTACCACACAGAAAAGAAGACTGTGGCATGAGGACTTACATAACATGTTCTAAGTCATGTAGCCACAGAAGAGTCTGCCCAAATGTGATCTGTAAGTCTCAAACCAAAGAAAAGCAGTGCCTAACCATAAACACTTTATTACTTAAGAAATTTTAGAGAGGGAAGTATTTAATAGATTAAAATTGAACCACCTGAGAAAGCCAATTTTAATTCCAAAAATGCAATTCACCTGCTGGGAAAGTATGGTTACAGCTTCTTTATGCTTTGTGTCCCTTAAGTTAATTCCATTCACTGCCAGAATTGCATCTCCAACATGTAGCCCTCCACATCTGTCAGCTGGCTGCCCTAGATGGATCTCAGAGATGAGGATTGGAACACCATGCTCTTTTCCACCCTAAAAACAACAAGACAGTAGGTTATTTTATGCTTCACAAACTCATCACTTTTAGAAATAAAATGTCTTATAAACAGCTTTCAGCAAGCGTATATAATCTATAAGTGCTGAGTGAAATTTTGTTGCTACCAAAGAAGTATCTCTGAGCAAGATGATGAATATGTGCTTTTCTAAATTTTTTGCAGGGCTGGAGAAATGGCTCAGCAGTTAAAGTGATTGCCTACAAAGTCTAACAATTCACTTGCAATGCCCCAGTACCCATATAAAACCAGATGCACAAAGTGGTGCATGCATTCAGAGTCCATTTGCAGCAGCTGTAGGCCTTGGAACGCCCATTTTCTCTACCTCTCTTCTATCTCTTTCTGCTTGCAAATAAATAAATAATTGCAGTTCCAAATGTCAAAATGCCCATAATAAAAAAAAACCCTAAACTCTTAAACATTACAATAATTTTGTACTAATACTCCATAGTACTTTCTGTATGCATGTATGTGTGGATGTGTCTTCCTCTGTTGCTTTCTACCTTATTTTTTTTGAGACAGGGCCTCTCACTGAACCTGGACTCACTGATAGACAGTGAACCCCAGGAATTCTGCTGTCGCTGCATAGTCAGTGCTGAGATTATTTGTGCACTCAGGTCCTCTTTTTTTGTGCAGCAAGTACTTTACTATCTGAGTTGTTTCTTCAGTCACACCACAGCATTTTACTTTATAAAATATAAATTGCTATGTATGGTAAGACCAATTATTTTATCTATCACAAAAATAATTTTTATGTATGTGTGTGTATGTTTGTGTGTATAGGGGGTGGGGTACATGTGTACATGCATGTGGAAGTCAGAGGGCAACTCTGTGTTTCTGAGACAGGATCTCTCATAGGACTGGGGCTCACCAATTATCTTAGAATGAATCATTCTATAAATCCTTCTATAAATACTTGTCCATTGCTGGAGAGGGCAGGCATGCACCACACCAGCCAGCATTTTTATGTGGCTATTGGGAGTTGAACACTGATACTCATGCTTATGATGCAATTTACCAACGGAGCTATCTCCCAGTCACTTCAAAAGTATTTTTAAGATTGTATAATAAAGATCAAATTCAGAAATGTCAAAATGTGCTGGGCGTGGTGGC
This sequence comes from Zapus hudsonius, assembly GCA_004024765.1. Classification (NCBI taxonomy): domain Eukaryota; kingdom Metazoa; phylum Chordata; class Mammalia; order Rodentia; family Dipodidae; genus Zapus; species Zapus hudsonius. Next base: position 6,506 of record PVHP010046241.1, on the reverse strand, counting down.
ACATGCCTTTAATCCCAGCACTTGGGAGGTGGAGATAGACTACATAGTGAATTCCAGGTCAGCCTTGACTAGGATGAGACCCTACCTCAAAAAAAGAAAAAGAAAGAAAGAAAGAAAGAAAGAAAGAAAGAAAGAAAGAAAGAAAGAAAGAAAGAAAGAAAGAAAGAAAGAGAGAGAGAGAGAGAGAGAGAGAGAGAGAGAAAGAAATGCTAAAATATGAAAAAGTATGGAGTGTAGAATGGAAGAAATACAATAATTATACTTTTCAGTTTCTAGCCTGCATCACTGCATTATTTCTACTAAAATAACTTTTTAGTACTTTAAGGATAATACATTTTGAGATAAATATCTAATACATATAGATTAGATCAATTTTTTTCTAATAACAAACATTCTACATTAAGCAAAACCAGAAAACAGACAAACTTATATAGTGCTTAAATATTTTCACAGCAAAGTTAGTGGAAATCTCTAAGACTATACTAAAATAACTCCCATTCTACACTGCTCTCAGTAATATTGACCAAGCCAACCTTTCTGTAAAGGCACCAAGTTAACAAAAAGAATATGTGGTAGTTAGACCCAAGATCCAGTGACATCTGACAGGTAAAAAGGAGACACAAGAAAGAACACAAAGCCCAGAGAGAATAACAATACAACCTGAGGACACATGGCATAAAATAGCCATGTCTATTCCCACAAGCTCCTAGAGAAACCAAATGTAGAACTATGTCTTCAGACATGAAGAGTGTTAAACTGTGAAACTGTGCTTGTTAAAGGAATATGTAATAGTTGTTAGGAAGATTTCCATATAAAAAATCATTTTAGGGGCTGGAGAGATGGCTTAGTAGTTAAGGCACTTGCTGCAAAGCCTAACCATCCAGGTTTGAATCCCTAGTACCCATGAAAAGCCAGGTGCACAAAGTAGCATATGCATTTGGCGTTGGTTTGCAGTGGTTGGAGGCCCCAGTGTGCCCATTCTATCTCTCTCTTCTATCTCTCTCTGCTTGTAAATAAATAAAAAAATATTAAAAAAGAAAGAGAAAACGTTTTACCCAAAAGTGCTGGTGTCCAAGCTTTGCATTAATTTAGTTAGAAATACATTCAGAATACTTTAGTCCCCAAATAATGCCCTACAATGCCGAACCATAACTATGAAAGGAGCCCGGAAGCACTACTTCTTACTGTGATTGAGATGCCGAGGCCTTCATGATCCTCCTTAAGGAGAAGAACTTTCCTAATTGGACCCACTCCTTGGCTTTTCTTTAAGGAGTCTTGATCCTTATTGTGGGGAAACAAGAAAAAAAAATTAGGATTAATTACATAGTGAAGAGTACAATTTGTTCTACATAACTTGCTTTTAGAATTCTTTATTAAGGGGCTGGAGAGATGGCTCAGCAGTTAAAGGTGCTTGCTTGCAAAGCCTGAAGACCTGGATTCAATTCCCCAATAAAAGTAAAGCCACATGTACCAAGTGGCGCATGTATATTTGCAGTGGTGGAGGTCCTGGTACATCTATACACTCACTCACTCTCTCAAATATATAAATAAATAAAATATATTTATTAATTGTTCTGGCACTAATATACACCACAGTGTTAAGAAAGTAATTAAAAGATAAAATGAAGGCTGGAGAGATGGTACAGTGGTTAAGGCATGTCCCTCAAAGCCTAACGATCTGGGTTCCATTCCCCAGTGCCCACATAAAGCCAGATGCACAAAGTGGTGCATGCATTTGGAGTTTAGTTTCAGTGGCTGGAGGTCCTGGCATACCCATTCTCTGTCTCTCTTCTATCTCTCTCTCTGCTAGGTGAAAACCTAATCTTTCATTCCACTTTGGTTATAAATAAAATTTTAATGCCAAAAAGATAAAATGAAAATGTTGTTGGGTCAGTATGCATAATTTATAATTTTCTTACCTTTTGTCAATACTGATATATATTTAATTATATTTTAAAGTTATTGTCATAATAATCAACAAATATCTTCAGGAAATAGAGTAGTAGCCATCCATCTCTACCTGACAATTTTAAAATTTCAACTGATTTTTAGACTTGAAAAAATGTTCCAGTTTGGACATTAGTGACTTTTTCATTCCCTGGTGCTCTGAAATCTACCTGTTAAACAAATACCTTGTTCTACTAATCCATTAATTCCATGGTTTCAATTATAATAGGCGAACAGCTTCCTTAATATTTCTCTCAGTCAAGACTTTTCTACTGAACTCCAGTTATCTATCCATCTGGATGGACTTCTTGGTACACACTTGGTTGGCCAAACAAAGCAGAGTCTCTTCCTTCTCTCACATCTACTTAACCAATAGTTGTTAGGTAAGTTAACCCACTCAGAACCCCTTCTTTGTTGAGGTAGGGAAAGGATTTTTAGATGTCTGGCTATGCATCCCTCTCTGGCCTGGATCTCACTTTATAGACTATGCTGACCTTGAACCTGCAGCATATCCTCCTGCTTCTGCTTTTCCAGCATTGGTGTTACAGATGTGAGCCACCACCTCCAGCTTCAAACCTCCTAATTCTCTAAACCTTTCTTCCTTTCAAATACCACTTCTTATGCTGTCCTTGCTTTCTCCCTAAGTTATCATTGTATCTTTCTAACTGAGCTAGCTGGGCACATTAGCTTAATTCTATGTCCACTACTTTATTTAATTAAGATTCAAGTTAAAATTCCTATATTTAATGTCATATAACTTTTGTCCTCTGGCCTAACATTTAGCCACATTCACAAAAACTATCAGTGAGCTTTAATCATACAGATATACCTGGCCTAATTTATTTCCCAAACCTACTGGACCTAGAAGTTAATGGGGACCAAAAGTGCTCAGAGAAATAAGTGGTCAAAGTAAACACTGTAATCCCCATTCCTTTTCCACTGATCAATTAATTGATTTATAAGGGAGAGGGGGAATAACACTGGCTGTTGTCTGGCTAAACTCCCATACAAGCACTTTTTTTAAAAAAATGAGTATACCTACATAATGCTACTCTCACTCTTGTCTAGAGAAGCTTCTCTTTTTCAAACTGCAGTGGGCACAGGGACAGTGAACACAGGGACACATAGTGCTGAGAAGAAATGATATTGGAGTATTCAGCACTGGGACATCTCTATCACACTTCCAGAGCTCAGGGTCCATTGCAGAAAAGGTGGCTGAAAGATTGTTAGAGCCAAAAGAAGGGTAGGACTGCTTACAATGCAAACTTCCAGACACAAAATGGCCTTGATACTCATGACTTTGCAATGTCAGATAATACCTACACATAATGGGAAGATGACACAGAAACTAAACATAGACTAATTGAGAGGAGGAAGAGATATGGGGAAGGAGAGAGGGAATCGCAAAGGCTTATAATCTATAATTATGGAAGCTTTCAATAAAAAGTTAAAAACAAAAAAAGAAAAAAAGAAAAGTTTATATAAGACCCCACACCAAAAAAAAAAAAGAGGCAAAGAAGGTATAGGCACCCCAGGGCTTCCTGCCGCTGCAAACAAACTCCAGATTCATGCGCCACTCAGTGCATCTGGCTTTACATGGGTGCTGGGGGATTGGACCTGGGCAGTCCAGCTTTGCAAGCAAGTGCCTTTAACCACTGAACCATCTCTCCAGCCCCCTTTCCCCTAATTCTGTGTGCACCTTAATTTGTTGTAAAATTATTTTTGCAGAGGCAATATATTATCTTACTGTTTAAGGCCAAATTTTATTTATTATAAGATACATGAGTCATTATGAAACAGTTAGGCATACTTCATATATAAAGTTTGACTATTAAGGTTTATATTATCAAGCACCTATTATAATAACATTTAACAAGGACTTATCCAGAAAGAAAACTCCTGAACAATGATGGCTATCAAAGGAGAAAACTGGATGCGGATTTCTAGTTCGATCTTAATCCAAGACCAAATAAGAGTAGATGTTAATTTACAATCTATGTTTGAATGAAGTTTCCAAAAATTCTTTTGAACAATTTCCCCAAAATACAACTTATCAAAATGACCACTCATTCTCAGTTATGTTTAAAACAAATTTAAGCATCACCAGTCATGATCCTGGAAAAAATTGAAATACCATCTGAAGTACTAGCAATAGTGTTGGGAGCTATGGCTCACTGTCTGTGCCTTTAACCATTACGTAATCTCTCCAGCCCCCGTTTCCATTCTTCAAATACTACTAGACAAGTAGACTTGTGGGAAGCAGAAGCATACATGGCCTGGGGGTGCTTGCATGGGTCTCTTCAAGTCATTCCGTCCTCTACAGGCTCTGATCACAGTTTTGTGACGATGCAAATGTATTTCAGCTTCTAACTGGTTCCAAAGTTTATCATGAGCAGGTCCCTTCATATCTCGTCCCAGTAGCTGTATTTGCTGGACCCTACATATGTAGAAAAGAGTTAATCTTTATTGAGTTTATTACAGGGAGAATACAGAAGAATTACTGAAGTAGTTTTTGTAAATATCTCAACTGGTAACAAAACTCAAGAGCATCTCAACATCTATCCAGATCAGTACAGATAAAACTGTGAGATTCCCCAGCCTGTCTGCTTGTGCTTCCCTGAGTAGGGACACCTAGCTGATTGCACTTCCCAGCAGTACATCCCAGCCTGGGCACTAAGTAGGGTGCCCAGGATACAGATGAGTGGTCACCTACACCCTCCCCTATGCCGATTCAATTCCATGGGTCAACCCCTCAGCCCCTGCTTACTCACATTGGGAATCAGGCCCATTTGGCATTGACATCATTCGCTGGCCTACCTGTCTGTGCAACCCTGAGGAGAGACACCAAAGATGGTCACCATCACCCCACTCCAGCCCAAACACATGAAGAAGCCTACTCAGCTTCCACTACGTCCATCCCAGACCTGCAGATGACTGCCAGCATACCACCATCTGAATCAAGGCTGACCAGGCCACTCACATAGGCTCTATAAACCCCCTGTTGCTGTGTTCTCAACAAGACAAAGGACTATCTCAAGATGAACCAGCCCAACACTAAACAAGTAACATAAGAAACCAAGGAAAGATAACCCCACCAAAATTTCTTAGTCCCAAACTCCAATGAAATCTACTTAGAGGAAACGCCAGACAAAGAATTCAAAAATGCAATCGTGATAAGCACATTTAACAAACTTAACGGGGCTATGAACAGACAGCTGAATGAAACTAAAAGAACCAACAAAAAGAACTCAGTGGAAGAGGAATGAACTCAGAACATGATCAAATGTCGGAATAAATTCCAAAAGACAGTAAAGAAAGTCAAAGCAGGAAATTAAAATGGAATTAAAGACATAGAAACACTGAAGAAAAGCTTAATGGGGGTTGGAGAGATGGCTCAGCGGTTAAGGCACTTGCCTCCAGTGCCTAAGGCCCTAGGTTCAATTCCCCAGTACCCACATACGCCAGATCCACAAGGTGGTGGCCCTGGTGCGCTCGTGCTCTCTCTCTCTCTCTCTCAAATAAATAATTTTTTTTTTAAAAAAAGCTTAATGGAAAACAAAAATGAAGGCTGGAGAGATAGCTCAGTGGCTAATGCACTGGACTGCAAAACCTCATGGCCTGGGATCGGTTCCCCAGTGCCCACATAAAGCCTGATGCCCAAAATGGCGAATGCATGTGAAGTTTGTTTGCAGCTGCTAGAGCCTTGATAGGCCCATTCTCATCCTCTCTCTGCTTCCATATGAATAAAAATTTTAAAAACCAAAGCAAAAAAAAAAAAAAGAAAGAAAGAAAGAAAGAAGTCAATTTACAAGACACCACAGAAAGCCTCACCAACAGAAAAGATCATACGGAGACTAGAACTTGAGGACAAGACAGGAACTAGATCGGGAGGCCAAAACAAACAAAAATGCAAGATAAGATGGTGAAAGAAACGTGGAACACCTCAAAAAGACCAAACTTTCTAATCATGGACATACAACAAAGGGAAGAACTACAGGCATAGAAAATATCTTCAGGAAAATTATATAAGAGGTCAAGATGATGGACTCGTACCATACTAGAGTGCCAGGGGAGAAATCCAGGCAAAGATTTATGAGACTGTAGTTCGTGAATGCTCTAATAGTCCCACTCTGATTGGGTGCGGGGATGGGCTAGGACCAAGCAACAGCCTGCTGAATTCAGCCAAGCAAGGTAGTTCCTCAGCCTGCCTTTCTCCATAATCCACGCACTTGAATGAGGGACTAGTCCACTGAGCAAACACACAAGGTGTGGGAACCAGGGCCCATGCTGTTGCTCCAGCACCTCTGGCCCAGGTATCAACAGATCCCCATCTGCAGATGTAGCCAACAAGCCCAGCAGCTAAAGCCGGCAACAAGCCTCCAGTAGGCTCCTGTCCCCATCCGCCATGCCCCCATCTGCCACACCCCATCCCCATCTACCCTACTCTCACTGGGAGCACTCCCCATCACCCATGATGTTGTCCATGTCCATTGCCCTCCCCACCCATCTGCTGTGCACCATCCCCCATGACTGACCAAGCTCACTGATGGGGCACTTCT
>PVHP010046240.1:0-13284 GCA_004024765.1 Zapus hudsonius | reverse complement strand
CAGGGCCTCTTGCCTCTGCAAATGAACTCGACACATGTGCCACTTTGTGCATGTGGCTTTACATGGGTACTGGGTAATCGAACCTGAGTTGGCTGGCTTTTGGAACCAGAGTCCTTAGCCGATGAACCCCTGATTTTTTGTTTGTTTGCTTGTTTGTTTGTTTTCCAGGTAGGGTCTCACTCTAGTCCAGCCTGACCTGGAATTTACTATGTAGTCTCAGGGTGGCCTCTAACTCATGGCAATCCTCCTACCTTTGTCTTCCAAAGGCTTGTGCCACCATGCCCCTGATATTTTTATTTATTTATTTAATTTTTAAAAATATTTTATTTACTCATTTTCAAGCAGAGAGAGAGAGAGAGAGAGAATGCACCAGGGCCACCACCTTGTGGGTCCTAGGGAATTGAACCCGGGGCCTGAGGCACTGGAGGCAAGTTCCTTAACCGCTGAGCCATCTCTCCAGCCCTGATTTTTTTTTTAAAGGATGTATAGACCTACTCTGGCTCACAAGCTTCAGTGGTCTCATTTTATTATCACAGGGACAGTTAGTGAAACTGAGCAGCTCACATGGTACCAGGAAGCAGACTTGTCTGTTTCTGCCTTATTCTTTTTTTTTGCATGTGTGTGCATGCATGGCGTGTGTATGCGTGTTCACATATATATTGGTGCGCTTGTATACACACGTGCACACGTGTGCATAGAGGCTACAGGTTGGGGTTACTCGTCTTCCCGGATTGCTCTCCACCTGACTCACTGAGATGGGTCTCTCACCTAAACCCCGAGCTCACTGATCCAGCTAGTCTAGCTAGTCAGCTTGCCTCTGGAATTCCCTTTCTGGGCCTCCAAGGTCTGGGATTAAAGGTGAGTCACCACGTGTGTGTTTTTATGTGAGTGCTGGGGATCCCACGCTCACACGGCAAGCACTTGACTGAGCCGCCTGCCCTGCCCTGTGTCTGTCTACTTAATTCGCAGGCTCGCCTCCTTACTGAGACTCCTTGAAGACTACTCAATGACTGACATCTTTCCCTTGCTGAGATGTTTTTCCTTCTCTCTAGGTAGCCAAGGATGATCTTGAACTTCTTTTTTTTTTTTTTTTTTTGGTTTTTTGAGGTAGGCTCTCGCTCTAGCCCAGGCTGACCTGGAATTCACTATGTAGTCTCAGGGTGGCCTTGAACTCATGGTGATCCTCCTACCTCTGCCTCCCGAGTGCTGGGATTAAAGGTGTGCGTCACCATGCCCAGAGATCTTGAACTTCTGATCCTCCTGCCTCCACCTCCTGAGGGCTGGAATTAAGGTCATGTGTCACCATGCCCAGTTTCATTTGGTGCTAGGATTGAAGCTGGGACTTTCTCCATGCTAGGTGAGCACTCTCCCAGCCCCTTGACCTCTCAGATGGTTGAAGCACTTTCCTCTGGTGGTGATCACACATTCCTCTGGCTTTCTCTGCCGTCACAGGCATCTCTTCATCCTTTCTACTTGACCTGAAATTAGCTCCTTGTGGCTCGATTCACTTCTCTTTGTATCCTCTCGTCCTGGCTGATCTCAATTATTTTTGTCTTCAAACAGTTGCTAATGGCATCCAGATTCCTTGCTTCATCCCAGATCTCTCCTCTGGCTTCCAAACTTTTAACCAACTGCTTGCTGACACCCACTTGGATCCCGTGGACATCTCGAGTTTAGCATATCTAAAATAGATCGCATTTCCCTGCCAACCTGCCTCTACCAGGCTCTTTCCCCTGGGCAAATGTCACCTCCATCCAGCTAATGCTCTAACCAGAAACCTGCTAATCAATATGTAAGACGTGAAAATTTCACTTCCAAAGTTATATCCAGTGATGTCCATTCCCGTTTCCACTGCCTCCAGCTTCAGCCGCCAGCAGGCACTCTTGGTACAGGGGGTGCATCACTGGGGCAGATCTGAGTTCTAGCTCAAAGATAGGCAGAGAGGTCTGAGCTCTGTGGGCCCTGCTTGCTACCTGGTGTTTGCTGGCTGGTGGTGCTTTCTCTCTTCTTGGATTTATGAAAGGGAGCCTGCTTCTTCTGCCACTGATGGGACTTCCCCTCTACCTGTAAGCGTGATCCTGTTCCTCCCCCAACACTGGGTTTGATTGGATGCTCATCACAGCAGCATGAAGTTGACTAGTATGCTAGACAAGTCCTCTACCAACTGAGCTACACTCTCGGCCCCTACAATCACCTTAAAAAAATACAAACCTATCAGGTGTGCCAGCACACACCAATAATCCCAGCACGGGAAGCTGAAGCAGGAGTGTAAGCTTGAGGCTGGCCTGGGCTACACAGCAAGAGCCTGTGATAGTAATAACTATTATTATCATTGTTATTATTATCTATGATCATTGGGCGTCTGTTATGTGTCACAAACCAGTTAAACTCCTTTACATATATATTTAATGTTAGCGCAGAAAAGAAACAAATATCTACAAATTTCACAAACAAATATCACAACATGAGGGCTGGGGAGATGGCTCAGTGGGTAAGCGCTTGCCACACAACTCTGAGAACTTGAGCTCAGATCCCCAGGCCTCACACAAAGACTGGAAGCTGTGACAGGCGGCTCTAATGGCAGTGTGAGAAGCTGGAGCCTCCTGCCCTCTGTTCCACACCTGTGTCTTCTCCTCCCGCCCTCTGTTCCACACCTGAGGCTTGTCCTCACTGCCTTTTTGACCAGGACAAACTCTTTGCTGCCAACAGCCACTTCCCATTCCCGTCCTAAGACTCTCTTCTCCCTGTTGTCCCATGGCTGGTTCCATCTCATGTTCCCTTTTTGTTCAGAGACCATCCCTCTGTTGTTAATTTCTGAATTAAGTCCATTCCTGGTAGACTGTCCCAGCTCTATATTGGTTTTCTTCTTAGCAATTTGTAGATATTTGTTTTTCTTCTGCCCTAAAAGCGTGTGCTAAGAACGCAGTTGCTATGTCAGAGTCAAACGGGTTTCTAGTCATAAAAGGAACACTAGAAATATTTAGTGCATAAACACATACCATCTTTTTCTACTTCATAGCTTCCGTTTACTCACAACTTCTGCATCCTCATCATCTGCGCTTGTCACAGCCTAGATTCTGTCTCCTCCGTGCATATCCTCACTGAGCCTCCTGGCCTTTCTCTATTACCTCCTATTAGTCAGCTTTTACTGCTGCTAACTGCCCAGTCACTTTGTGCTTCCTGATTCAGATTCTCCAGAGAGAAATATTGATTCGTCCACCTCATTTGCAAGGAGTCAGGCCATGTTTGTAGGTCACTGGCAAGCCGGTGGGGTGCTCCTGCCGGATGGGGGTGGGGTGGGCTACATGGATGCCTTTCCAATGAGGAGGAGTTAGCAGGCTCAGTGATTAACATTGCAGAAGCCTCTGAATTCATTTTACTCTCCTGGGGGGAGGAATGAATGCACACTGCAGCCCCTCACAGTTACACTGACTGCACAATGGATGCGACCCCCTTCAGCTAAGGCCTCTGGGGCACCAGGAGGACTGTGGCTGGACACGTTCTAGGCCAGAGCCAGTGCTGGGGGAGTGCAGCGATTCTAGGTTCTTTTTACATTACTATTAAATATTTTTTGTTTATTTGAGAGAGAGGATATGTGTGTGTATATGTGAGAACACTGCAAATGAACTTCAGACATATGCACCACTTTGTGCATTTGGTTTTACATGGGCACTGGAGAATTGAACCTAGGCTGTTAGACTTTGCAGGCAAGCACGTTTAAACACTGAGCAATCTACCCAGCCCAATTTCTTTCTTTCTTTTAAATATTTTTAATTCTTTGCAAGTAGAGAGAAAGAGACAAAGGGCGCACCAGGGTCTCTTGCCACTGTAAACGAACTCCAGATACCACTTTGTGCATCTGGCTATACTGGGGAATTGAACCTGGGCCAGCAGTCTTTGCAAGCAAACACCTTTAACACTGAGCCATCTCTCCTGCCCAGTTAATTTCTGTGTTACAGCTCAATGAGTACTGTTTTCCTACAGATAAAATTGTAGGCCCTGATGAATTATGCCTAGGGATGGACTTCCAGGCAATTCAAGTGCAACCAGATGAACTTGAGTTTAATTATCCTTTCAGTGTCTGTGAGATTTTCTTTGATTCATTCCTGAGTCACCTATGCACCAAGGAGTGGATTCATTTCTGCTGACCTTCCTTTAGAGTACAGGGTTCTCCTGAGTCTTACCTCATAACCTTCAAATAGCAGAGTGCTCACTCAACACCCTCCTGCTCAACACTGGTTCTTTTTTTTATTACCACAGTTTGCTTAGCCATTTGTACATAATCATAGATCATAAACCATTATGATTCCCTCCCCTCCTCCATGTCTCTTCCCCCTCTCATTTAGTCTCTGTTTTGTTTCGGTGTCATCATCTTTTCCTCCCATTATGTGTAGGTATTATCAGGCACTGTGAAATTATGAATATCAAGGCCATTTTCTGTCTGGAAGTTTGCATTGTAAGCAGTCCTCCCCTTCCTTTGGCTCTTACAGTCTTTCCGTCACCTCTTCCCCAATAGACCCTGAGCCTCTGGAGGTGTGATAGAGATGTCCCAGTGCTGAACACTCCACTGTCATTTCTTCTCAGCACTCTGGTGTCTTGCGTTATCCCAGTGGTCACCACCATCTGAAAAAGAGAAGCTTCTCTAAACAAGAGTGAGTAGCATTATCATGTGGGTGTGCTCATTTAAAAACACAAAGTGACCACTGGGATGACGCAAAAGAATCTGAAAAAGAGAAGCTTCTCAAGCCAAAAGAATAGCATAATTATTTGGGTTTGCTCATTTATTTAAAAAAACAGCCAAACAAAAAATGATTGTACGGCAGTTTGGTGGGTATAATATATGCATTTAGCCAGACAACAGCAGGCATTACTCCCCTAGGGCTCATGACCTCCCCTGCCATAGGCTTTTGACTAGGTCTTCAGTACCAGGCATGTATTCCCTTCCATTGAACAGGCCTCCAGTCCAATTAGAGAGTCATTGGTTTCCCCCACAATAGACGTGCCACTATTGCCCTAGTTGGCACCTTTGGCCTGGCTGGCCAGTCTGAAGGCTTGCAAGGTCCATTGCTGCTCACCACCATTGATGACTTCTCTCTCCCATAGAGCTGCATGCAACCATAGCTTTTTCCAGCTTTCTGTCATCTGGTTAACAGGGAAAGTTCCAGCTCAGCTCCAGCTTGAGTTCTCATCAACACTGGTTCTTGATACAAGCTAGATATTGCACATTTTATGGTCATGCTCACTACAAAGGTAACTAACTGGTCAACAGCATTTATGGGACATGTAATCATTTTTAAATTTTTTTGCTAATTTACAAGCAGAGGGAAAATAGAGACAAACTCCAGATGCATGCCACGTTGTGCATCTAGCTTTACATGAGCACTGGGGAATCAAACTCAGGTTGTTAGGCTTTGCAGGCAAGTGTCTTAACCACTGAAACATCTCTCCAGCCCATAATCATCTCTTCCATAACATTTTTATCTTCTTGTCTTTGAATTTTAGAAGCATGGACACTCCAAAGCAGTATAAGTGGCTTAATTTAAGGATATTATAAGGCCTTTGATTTTTTTGGAGGAGGTAGAGGTTGGAAGTAGCGTCTCCCACTAGCCCAGGCTGACATGAAATTAACTATGTAGTCTCAGGTTGGCCTGGAACTCAAAGTGATCCTCCTGCCTCTGCCTCCCGAGTGCTGGGATTAAAGACATGCACCACCACTCCTGGCTTGGTTATTTATTTATTTATTTATTTATTTATTTATTTATTTATTTATTTATTTATTTATTTATTATTTGCAAGCAGAGAGAAGAGAGACAGAGAGTGGAAGCACCAGGGCCTCCAGCTGCTGCAAAGGAACTCCAGGTGCATGTGCCACTTTCTGCATCTGGCTTCATGTGGGTACTGGGGACTCTTACCTGGGTCGTTAGGCTTTGCAGGCAAGCACCCAGTCTTTGATTTTTATGTGGCTGCATGCTTTTTAAAAATGAATTTAACTTTAGTTTTTTAAATATTTATTTGCAAGTAGAGAGATACAGGTAGAGAGATATAGACAGCCAGAGACATTGATGGGTGTGCCAGGGCCTCTAGCCACTGCAAACGGACTCCAGGCACATGTGCCACTTTGTGCATCTGGCTTATGTGGGTACTGGGGAATTGAACCTGGGTGCTTAGCCTCTGGAGGCAAGAGCCTTAACCGCTGAACCATCTCTCCAGCCCACATCTGCATGTTTTAAATTCATTTTAGGGGTTGAGAGATTGCTCACTGGTGAAGTGCACTTCCTGAATAAGCATGAGCTGGAGGGGGCCTGAGTCCACCAGAGCGCAAATCTCCAGAGCCCAAGTAAACAGCTGGATGTGGCTACTCGTGCCTGTAACCCCAACCTGTGTGGAGCTGGAGAATCGCTGCAGCTCAAGCAACAGCAAGTCCTGCAATCAGTGAAGAGCCCTGATGGCCTGGATTCGATTCCCAGGTACCCAAGTAGAGCCAGATGCACAAAGTGGCACATGCATCTTCAGTTTGTTTGCAGTTGGTAGGATACCCTGACATGCCAATTCCTTCTCTCTCTCAAATAAATAAATATTTTTAAAAAAGAACCCTGTTGCAAGACAAAGTAGGCTGGCGAGTGACAGAGGGGGAAACCGGATGCTTCCGCAGGTGCCACAGACACACATCAGCACACACACACACACCACATACCACTACACACATGCAAAAACTCATTTATACATACTGTTACCCTGCTTATGAAGACTTTGAAAAGAAGCTATTGTTAACTTTGAATATGAAATCCGTAAGTAAAACTTGACATGTTTCATTGTAAAGAATGCAAGATGAGCTTTGGCATGTGTGTTCCTCCAGCAACATGGGAGATGAAGAGTTGTTTCCACTTAACAAGTAAGAGCCCTGGCCAGGAATAAAAAGATGGTGTCGCATGCCTGTAGTCCCAGTCCTAGGAAGCTGAGCAGAGGATTGCGGAGAGCTCCAGCTAGCCTGTGCTCCACAGTGAGTTTCCAGGCCAGCCTGGTCTCTAGTGTGAGACTATCTCACAAAACAGGGAGGGAGGGTGTGTGTATGTATGTGAGGGCCTTAGGCTCAGGGAGGTTAACTGTTGAACTCAAAGGTCCCACACAGCAAAGAGGAAGAGCCAGCACCCAAGGGCTTCTTTCATTGTCTTGCTTAGAGCCCCATTTCTCTCTTGGCTCTGTAACTGCCCTCGTAAGGCCAGCAGTGTGCAGTGAAACGCTTTGGAGGAACTTGATGATGAGTCAGTTTGCTACGAGGAGGCGCTGTAGGTGAGGCTCGGGGTTCTTGTTGTGCTCTCTGGAATTCCTGACTCTCTGACACAGGACCAGTCACTCAATTTTACACTTATTCTCTCAACTCAACTTCATAACACTTGTGAGGCAGACACTATAAATATCCCCAACTATACAAATAAGGAACTGAAATTAAAAAAAAATATTTTTATTTATTTAAAAGATAAATAGGCAGACACAGAAAGACTATGTATACATCAAGGCCTCCTGCCGCTGCAAACAAATTCCAGACAAAGTGCCACTTTGGGTACCAGGGAATCAAACCCAGGTCATCAGGCTTTGCAAGCAAGCACCTTTAACTGCTGAGCCATCTCTCCAGTCCCCAAAACTAAAGTTTTAAAAATCAGGTCTCTTGACCCAAGTTGATGATCTAGCAAATGGTAGAGCTGAATTCTAATTTAAACTTCTCTGACTCCAGATCGCATTCTCCTTCCATTACAGCAGACTGCCTCCCTTCTCTCCGTGTGGTTCCGGAGGCCTCACAGGTACCCCGACAGCACCCTACCACTGAGCTACACCCTGAGCCCTGTCTGCCTTCTCTTGATAAGTTTTGTTACCTAGATGAAGTTACTAGGGCTAAAGAGATGGCTTAGCAGTTAATGCATTTGCCTACAACACAGAAGGACTAGAGTTCAATTCCCCAGTGCTTATGTAAAGCCAGATGCACAAGAGGGCACATGCATCTGGAGTTCATTTGTAGTGGATGGAGGCCCTGGCGTGCCCATTCTGTCTGTGTCTTCCTCTCCCCCTCTCTCTGATAAATAAATAAAATATTTACAAAAAGAAATTACTAATTTATGTCACTTTCCATTTCCATATCAATAAAATGAGGTTCACTGTCCCTAATCATGGAACTCTTATAAGCTTATGAGCAGTTAGGGTAGAGGTACCTACTTCTGCAGGCCTGCAGCTACACCCTACCTTTCAATCTGGTCTGGATCAAAATCCTTCCTGTGTGAAAAACGGCAGCATTACCTACTCTAGTTGTCAGTGAGGAACAGGATGCCTCCTGTTGGCAACTACTCCTGATCCAAATTCTGAAGACATGGAGCCGTGGGGAGCAAAATACAATTATTCTCCAAGGAAACAGAAACAGAATGCACTTCAAGAGTTGACAAAGGCCATTGGACTTGGTTGTAAGACAGCAGAATGGAAAATAATGCTTTTGTTTATTAAGTTTAGTTGGTTTGTTTTTGTTATTTAAAAAACTATTCATTTGAGAGAGAGAGAAAGAGAGAGAGAGAGAGAATGGGTGTGCCAGGGCTCATGTATCACATTATGCATCTGGCTTTACATGGGTACTGGGGATCAAACTCAGATTGTTAGGCTTTGCAGGCAAGTGCCTTTAACCACTGAGGCATCTCTCCAGCCCCAAAACACTTTTAACTGCATGGTAAGAGTCTGAAGTTAAGGGCTGCCACCACAAGAAAAATAGTGTTTTGAGCTTGGTGCAGTGGTAAGAGGCCTATAATCCTAGTTTCTCAGGAGGCTGAGGGAGGAGGACTGCAAGTTCTGGAATAGCCTGGGCAACTTAGGGAGATCCTGTCTCATAGTTTAAAAAAAAAAAAAAGACTGGTAGAGTGCTCACCTGTATTAACTGACTCTGAATTTAATCCAATACCTCCAAAACCACAAGCCTATGTATATATTTTAAGCCACTGGAAGAAAATCCAACTTACCCAAATGGAAAGCAGAAATGGAGATTAAAAAGAAAAATAAATAAAATGAGCCCAGCATGGTGACAAGAGATGAGCCACCCCAGACATACCATGGAGGATCCATATGGAATGATGGGATGAACAAGTGACCCATAGTGACAGCCAATCAGTCAACACATGATAAGCCAGTGAGACAGACACCAATGATTTTTGACACAACCTAAAGCAGAAGTACAGAGACTCCCTAAGTCCTCAACAATAGAATAGCCTTAATACCCACCACAACTCAGGGAACTGAGCGGAAGAGGGGGCAGAAAGATTGTGAGAGCCATGGTGGGGGAGAATATCCAGAGACACAGCCCCCCTCAGTAACAACATACTAGGGCCAGCAGAAACAGGCTGACTCCTAGGCTATCCATGGTCCCCAGCCCCAAGGACTGATCCAGACTGCCCATGGAGGAGGATATCCAGCTGATTGGGGATGGGGAAGAGGGGCATTGGGGAACTGGGGATAACAACTCATTGTTTGCCCATTAAATAATGTAACGCATATGGACACTTAAAAAAAATAAAATAAATCTCCCAACAAAGTTATACCAACAACACGGATCACATGGAGGACTCAGGACTTGAGGACAAGGCAGAGGAAATCAATTAGAATGCCAAGATCAATGACAAGTTCAAAAACACATAGAGAGGACACTTCAGCAAGACCACATGTTTTAATCATGGGCATACAAAAAGGGAAAGAACTACAGGTAAAGGATATAGAAGATATCTTAGAAGAAAATTTTCAAACCTTTCAAAAGAGAAACCATCCAGGTGCAGGAGGTGCACAGAACTCCAAACAGACAAGAAAAGAAATTTCCTACATCACATTATAGTTAAAACACTAAACACATAAAACAAATGGAGTGCTAAAATCTATGAGCAAGAAACAGCTAGTCACTTACAAAGGCAAGCCCATCAGAATAACATACAATTTCTCAATGGTCACTAAAAGCTCTGAATGTGGAATTTCAAATTTTGAAAGACTATGTCTGCCAACCAAAATGACTGTGCCCAGCAAAATTATCCCTCATAATAGGAAAAAGAAAAGTTTTCCCACAGGCCTGTTAGGGCTCAAGGAACATTGCAGAAGATGGGGTGGAAAGATTGTAGGAACCACAGAGTGGGTAGGAATATCCTGAGGCACTGTCCCCCACTATCCCACAGGGACTGTCTGAGGCCTTCATGTCCCCACAGTCAATATAACCCACTGAAAAGGGCCTCCAGGGTAATGGGAGTTGGGGTGAGGGGATAACAGAGAACAACCAGTTATAATTTATATAAAAATGTTAAAAGTTTTCCATGATAAAAAAATAATTATATGAATACATGAGCACTAAGCCAGCTCTACAGAGAATACTGGATAGAATACTTCTCATTGAGAAGAATAAACATACTCGAGAGACTACAGAAAAGCAAAAACAATAAAAATAGAAGAGCTATTAAAACTAATGAAGATCAAGAAAACAAACTCTTCAAAATTATCAACATGACAAGGATTAACCTATACCTTTCAGTAAGAACTCCGGATATCAATGGACTCAACTGTCTAATCAAGACACAGATTAACAGGCTGCATCAGAAACCTGGATGCATCCATGTACTGTCTTCAAGAAAACCAAATTTACCATTAAAGATAGACACCATCCTAAGGCGAAAGGATGGAGAAACATGTTCCAAACAAATGTAAATTGGAATCAAGTAGGTGTGGACATACTAATATCTGACAAAAGAGACTTTAAACCAAAGTAATGAAAAGAGATAAAGAAGGCAGCTTTGGGGCTGGGGAGGTGGCTCAGCGGTTAAAGGTGCTTGCTCACAAAGCTTGTTGTCCTGGGTTCAGTTTCCCTGTACCCACATAAAGCCAGATGCACAAATGGCACATGCATTTGGAGTTCATTTGTAGGGGTGCCCATACTCTCCTCTCTCTCTCTCCCTCCTCTCTCTCTTTCTCTCTCTTTCATACTCTTTCTCCATCCCTCCTCAAAATTAAATAAATATTTTTTAAAAAAGAAAACCACTTTATACTCATCAAGTGAACAATTCAACAAGAGGATATTACAATCCTAAATATATATGTACCAAACACATGTGCACTGAATTTTATAAAGCAAAATGTACTAGTATTAGATCAGACATAAATCCCAACACAGTAATAGTGAGTGACTTAATACCCCACTGTTATCAATTGACAGATCATCTCAGTAAAAACTAGAGAAATGAAACAATGGAACTCGATGACACTGAAGAGCAAATGGACTTTGCAGACATCTACAGAACATCCCGTCCAAACTCTCCAGAATGCTCATTCTTCTCAGCAGCTCGTGGAACTTTCTCTAAAATAGATCATATGTTATGATACAAACCAAGTCTCTAAAAATGTAGGAAAATTGACATACCTACTTGTTTTTTATTTGACCACAATGCAATGAAGCTAAAAATTAAGAGAACAGAAAATACACAAACTCCTAGAGACTGAACAACACAGCATTGAACAATGACTGGGAGGCTGGAAAAAAAAATCAAGAAGGGAATAAAAAAGCTCCTAGAACCAAATGAAAATGAAAATACAACATACCAAAATCTGTGGCATACAATGAAGGCAGTCCTAAGAGGGAAGTTTATAGCTCTGAATGCCTATACAAATAGAGAAATCTCAAGTAAATAACAACGATCCACTGGAAGGCCTTGGAAAAAAAGAACAATCCAACCCCAAAAGTACAAGACAAAAATAATCAAGATCAGAACAGAAACCAATGAATTAGAAATGAAGAAAATGGGTTGGATAGATGGCTCATCGGTTAAAGTTGCTTGCTTGCAAAGTCTGACAGCCCAGTATCCATGTAAAACCAGAGTCACAAAGTGGTGCATGTATGTAGTTCATTTGCAGTGGCAAGAGGTTCTGGAACACTCATATTCTCTCTCTCTCTCTCTCTAATAAATAAATTAAAATTTTAAACATGTTTTTATTTATTTGCAAATGAGAGAGAAGAGAGAGAGAAAGAATGGGCACACCAGAGCCCCCTGCCACTACAAACAAACTCCAGATGTATGCACCACTTTGTATATCTGACTTTTCCCATGTGTGCACTGGGGAATCAAACCTGGCCATCAGGCTTTGCTAGCAAGTGACTTTAACCACTTAGCCATCACTCCATCCCCCAATGAATTAAATTAAACAAAAAAGAAATAAAAAAATTAAAAAATCGATGATCTCAGTGCCAGAATTGATTCACCTCTTCACAGTGAGCTGTTGGTCAGGATGGCCCATGAGGCCTCCAAAAACAATGGAGGCAATTGTCAAAGCACTTGGTTACCCACCAGAACTAGACAGTAAGATCCCACTGCTGAAAACACACACCACAGGCTGCAGTCTCAGGACGTTGAAATATCAAGCTGGAACTGAGATGGAAGCCAGCTCTCTGCCAACTAGCTCTTATAGTGCTGGAAAGTGCTGTGCAAGCCACTGGGGGATAAACGTCTCCAACAGTGTGAACAACAGTGATCCTGCAAGCTACAAAATCAACCAGCCAGGCAAGATGCACCCACTGTGCAATAGTGGCACATGAGTTATGGGGGTAATCAACTACCCTCTGATTGGCTATGAGGCCCATTCAGTGAGAGAAAATCATGCCTGGTACTGAAAACCAAGTCATAAGATTGACAAACCCCCTAGCCAAATTAACCAAAAGAGAGAGAATATCCTAATCAATGAGATTAGAGATGAAAAAGGAGATATTACAACAGAGAATGATACAGACATATTTCAAAAATCTTTATCTCACCAAATAGGAGATTTTGGTAGAAATGAATAAATTTCTTGACATATATGGTCTACCAAAGTTAAACCCAGATGAGAGAAATGACCCAAATAGAAATATAACATCTAACAAGATTGAAGCAGTGCTTAGAAACCTCCCAAACAAAAAAAAAACGGTCCAGGCCCAGACAGATTCACTACTGAATTCTAGCAGATCTTTATAGAAAGCACTGCTTCTCAAGTTATTTCATAAAATTGAAAAGGAGGGAATGCTTCCTCTATGCAGCCAGCATTGCACCAATTCAAAAACAAGAAAAGAAAATTACAGACTGGTGTCTCTGATCAACTTAGATACAAACATTCTTGATAATTTTTGCAAATTGAATTTAAGAACACATCAAAATACCCACTTCAATCAAGCAAGGTTCATTCCATGGATGCAGGGACATCAATATATCATGAAAATTGATAAACATAACACATTATATAATAAGGACAAAAAGC
>PVHP010046239.1:0-13366 GCA_004024765.1 Zapus hudsonius | reverse complement strand
GATCCAGATGGCCCATGGAGGAGGATATCCAGCTGACTGGGGATGGGGAGGGGAGGCAATGAAGAATTGGGGATAACAACTCATTGTTGGCCCACTAAACAATATAACTCATTATGGACAATTTAAAAAAAAGAACTTTTGGTGCTCTTGGGCATAGCAGGATGAGGAATGATCTCAGTGACATATTGGACATGTTTCTATAAGAGAACATATTTAGTGTCTGTACTATTAAGTTGGGCTGGGCATGTGGCTCAGTTGGTAGAGTGCCTGCCAATGCAAAGAGCCCTAGTTGTGATACCCAGCACAACATAAACTGAGTGTGGTAGTACATAGTACATGCCAGCAACCCAAGCACTTGGGAAGTGGAGGCAGGAGGATCAGAAGTCCAAGATCACCCTAGGATATTTTGTGACTTAACGATCAGCCTGGACTACATGAGACTGTCTGAGAGAGAGAGAGAGAGAACAAATGAGAGAGAGAGAGAGAGAGAGAGAGAGAGAGAGAGAGAGAGAGAGAGAGAGAGAAGTGGTTGAACTAATTATTTATGCATTTATTCACTTTGGTCTTTTATGAGAGTATCTTGCTATATAGCTCAGGCTGACCTCAAATTTGTGGTCCCCTTGCCACAGCCTCCAAAGTAAAGCAGGCATTAGAAGCATGTGCCATCATGTGAGACAAAGTTGCTGGTTTTCAATTTTTTTTTGGGGGGGGGTTGAAATAGGATCTCAAATAGCCCAGGTTGGCTTCACACTGGCTATGTAGCTCAGGCTGTCCTTGAAGTCCTGATCTCTACCACCTAACTTCCTGGATTATAGGCATGTGACAGCATACCTGGAAGAAAGTGGCTGATTTGTAAGTCATTTTAAGGTGCTTAAGGGGCCAGGGAGATGGCTCAGTGGACAAAGAACTTGCTGTGCAAGTGTGACTACCTGAGTTCTGATCCTCAGCACTCACATAAAAAAAAGCTGAATGCTATAATGGGTGTCTGTAATCCCAGCACATCCAATGCAAGAGACAGGAAATTCCAGGGAAACTTTTGGACTATAGCTTAGGAAACACAACAGTGAATGACCAGAGACCCTGCCTCAAATAAGGTGTTAGGTGAAAATGAAAAATGCCCTCTGACAGACACACACATTGTGGCACACATGCCTGTACTCACGCACATGAATACACACATACACAGTTTTTTCTAAGTTTAAAAATGCTTAAGGGGCTGGAGAGATGACTTAGCAGTTAATGTATTTGTCTGCAAAATAGAAGGACCTGAGTTCAATTCCCTAGTGCCCACATAAGCCATATGCACAGTGGCACATGTGTCTGGAGTTCATTTGAAGTGGCTGGAGGCCCTGGTGCACCCATTCTCTCTCTCTCAAATAAATGAATAAATAAAAATTCTTAAGAGCTGACAAAACAAGCTACGTGTGGTGACAAACACCTGTAATCCCAGCATTTAGGAGGCAGAGTTCAAGATCAGTCTCTGATACATACTTAGTTAGATGTCCTGTATTAAAAACAAACAATAGAGGATGGACAAACAATGGAGAGATGACTCAGAGGTTAAGGTGCTTGCCTACAAAACCCAATGACCTGAGTTCAACTCCCCAGTACCCACATAAAGACACATGCACAAAGTGGCACATGCATCTGCAGTCCATTTGCAGCAACTGGAGGCCCTGGCATGCAAATTCTCTGTCTCTCTTCTATCTCTCTCTGCTTGCAAATAAATAAATAAATAAATATTAAAATATTAAATAAAACAATGGGGGGAGGTTAAACACACACACACACACCGTAAGTAATGATCATTCAAAAAGAGCTGACAAAACTTAAAAGACAGCAAAAAATCCAGAGACACAAGAGCCCATAACTCTGGGCAAAGTATGACAAGGGCATCATCTTTCTAAGGCATGCAAAGGGGACCAGAGTCCAAGCTCCTGGACAATAAGTTAAAGGATGAAATCAAAAGTTCTCTCAAGATTATCCAGTGGAGGGGGTAGGGGAGGGCAGCGGGGAATTGGGGATAACAACTCATTGTTTGCCCACTAAATGTTGTAACTCATTATGGACAATAAATTTTAAAAAAAAAAGTTCTCTCAAATTAAATTAAGATGCTAAAGTGTAGTGCCCAATGGGTAAGGGTGCCTCTCTCAATTTAGCCTGGAAGCAAAATGGTCAGAAAGGTGGGCCTAAATTAATCACACAAAGTAACTAACAAAAACCAAAAAAAAAAAATCTCTGGAAGAAGGCACATTTGCACTAGACTTTGAAGAATATATATATGGCAATGATGATGCAATGATGAGGAATGTACATAGCCCCCCCCACCTCCTGTCAGAAACAAAACACAGCCAATAACTCAAGGAAGTAACTCATGGTGAGTGGACACTAACAGATGAAGAATAAAGAAAATGAGCCAAAGACTCAACAAGGCAATTCATAAAATTATTGACCTAGGTCCTCACCCAATCTACTCTTTCCTCAGGCCCCTTGCCCAACCTGCCACTCTCCCATCGGGCCCCTCTGGCTTCTTTCCCACCCTCACAAAGTCAAAAAACCTGAAGAAGGAGACAGCTGGGATCGGCTTGACAGCACCACAGCAGCTTCAGACACCTTCCCATCACTCAACCGCCAGTGCCTGGAGCCACTGAAGAACTGGGAAATCCAGAACAGAGCATTTCCATAGCCACACACACACCCAGCACAACTGATCTAAACAGCAGATTCACAGACTCAGCCAGCCCACAGCCTGACCAGGAGGGAGCCAGATTCATACTCAGTGTGGGTGAGACCCGATGCCATCTGAAGAGGAAGCCTGAGATTTGAGAGTGAATGTGTCATACTTGATCTCTCTTGATTTATAGTGCCTTGCCTTTTTATTCTGTCTTTCTTGAGGGCAAGGTCTCACTTGGTCACAGGCTGACCTGGAACCAAGCATAAACCAGGTATCTCAGCCTCCCACTCAACAAGATTAAGGGTGTGAGTTAACACAAAACAGTAAGAACTTTGACTTTATTAAGATTACCTGTTTAATCCCTGTCTTTGCATAATACCCTGTCCTGGTTTTGTTTATGTGTATATATCACCAACTTGAATACTATAACTGTATTTTGATCCAGCCAGTCTACTAGAATATTTGCACAACAGGCAACTACAACTCATTGGGTTACTTCTGTGGTCACTCTGGAAGTAATATAAAAGCCTTACCTGACACATTAGGCTCCCACAATGAAGATATATAACTTCTGTTCTACACATCTAAGAATATTCCAGATAATTAGAAATCCCAAGCATTGAATTAACTCAAGATGCAAAAATCTCTACATTATAATACAAGAAACACAAAAAATCAAGACAATATAATTCTGCCAAAAACTATAAATCCATCAGAAATGACCTTCAGTGAAACCGACTTAGAAATGTCTGACCAAAAAAAAAAAAATCAGAAGAATGATTATAACTATATTCAAAGATATCAAAGAGGAAATCAAACTCCAGAAGGAGAACAAAGGAAGCCAACTTAAGGATATGAAGAGCTTAACACAAGATATAAATAAGGAAATAGAAACAATAAAGAAATACCAATCAGAAATGGTAGAAATGAAAAACACAGTAAGTCAAATGCAAAACTCTAGAAAGTCTCACCATTAGAGTTGATCAAGAAGAGGACAGAATATTTAAACTGGAAGACAAGGTGGCAGAACTGGAAGAGTCCAGCAAATTGAAGGACAAACTAATAGGAAGGTATGAATGGGAATTTCAAGACATTTGGGACACTATGAAGAAACCAAACATAAGAATTCAGGATATAGTAGAAGGAGGAAAAAAAATTTCACTCTCAAGGTATAGTATATTTTCAACAAAATCAAAGAAGAAAATTTCACCCACATAGGGAAAGTGGTACCAATGCCGATACTGGAAGTATTTAAAACACTAAACAGACCAAACCAGGAAAGAACCTCTCCCTACCATATTATACTTAAAACTACTGAACAAACAGATCAAAGAAAATATATTGAAAGCAGTAAGAGAGAAACATCAAGTAACATCAAACATCATTAGGATAACAACAGATTACTCAACACAAACCTTAAAAGCCAGAAGGGCTTGGGGTGATGTATTCCATGTTCTGAAAGATAACAACTGTCAGCCAAAACTATTATATCTGGCAAAGCTATCCATCACAATTGAAGGAGAAATAAGGACTTGTCAAGGCAAAGACAAGCTAAAGGATTGTATATCTACAAAAACAACTCTACAGAAAATACTTGAAGGTACCCTTCAGACTGAAGAGAAATAACAGCACATGCATTAAAAAAAGCAGAAAAAAATAAACCATATTCAAACAATAGGTAATATAAGAGAGTAAAGGAAAAACTATAAAAACAAGAAATGACAAGAATAAATATACACTTTTCATTTATAATGCACATCAATGGCATCAATGTTCCAACCAAAAGACACAGACTTACAGACTGGATTAAAAGGCAGGATCCTTCTATTTGTTGCTGCCATGAAACACACTTCTCCATAAAAGACAGATACCTCTATAGGGTAAAAGGATGGAAAATGGTATTTCAAGCAAATGGGCCTAGGAAACAAGCAAGTCAGTTGCTATCCTATTATCAGACAGGATAGACTTCAAACTAAAAGTAGTTAAGAAAGATAAGGAAGGTAGTTATATATTCATTAAAGGAACAATTCAACTGGAAGACATTATAATTCTAAACATATATGCACCAAACACAGGTAGTCCCAAATTCATTAATCAAACACTATTAGAATTGAGGTGACATAACACCAAACACAATTATAGTGGAAAATTTCAACACCCCACTCTCACCAGTTGACAGGCCATCCTGGTAAAAAAAAAAATAAACAGAGAAACATCTGGACTAAATGACACCATAGAACAAATCTAACAGACATCTATAGAATATTTCATCCAAATACTACAGAATACACATTCTTTTCAGCAGCACATAGAACATTTTCTAAAATAGACCATATGTTAGGACACAAAGCAAATCTTAATAAATTCAGGAAAAATCAAAATAATTCCCTGTACTCTTTCTGATCAGAATGGAATTAAACTACAAATCAACAGCAAGAAAAAAACTATAGAACATACACAAACTCAGGGAAATAAACCAGTATACTACTAAATGATGAATGGGTCATTGAAGAAATCAAGAAGGAAATCAAAAAATTCATAAACTCAAATGAAAATGAAAACACAACATATCAAAACCATTGGGACACATGAAGACAGTTCTAAGAAGAAAATTTAGAGCTTTATGTGTCTATATTAAGAAACTGAAAAGGTCACAAGTAAACAACTTAATGCTTCACCTTAAGGCCTTGGAATAAGAAGAACAAGGCCAAAATCAGTAGACAGGAAGAAATAATAAAGATTAGGGTGGACCCCGCAGAGAATGACGGGATGAACAAGGGGCCCACAGCCACAACCATTAAATCAACACAGGATAAGCCAGTGAGACAGAAACCAATGATTTCGACACAAAGACCCCTAAGCTCACAACCTTAAAGCAGCCTTAATACTCATCCACCACGACTCAGGGAACTATGCGGAAGAGGGGGAGGAAAGATTGTAAGAGCCGTGGTGGAGGAGATTATCCAGAGGCATGGCCAGGAGAACCTGGCTGATTACTAGGCTATCCATGGTCCCCTGTCACAAGGACTGATCCAGACGACCCATGGAGGAGGTTATCCAGTGGAGGGGGGAAGGGAGGGCAGCGGGGAATTGGGGATAACAACTCATTGTTTGCCCACTAAATGTTGTAACTCATTATGGACAATAAATTGGGAAAAAAGAGCAAATAGTTATTGCCAAGAGAGAGAGAGAAAGAGAGAGAGAAAGACAGAGACAGAGAGACAGAGGCAGAGAGACAGAGAGACAGAGAGAGTTAATATTTGATTTTAGCAAATTACAAATATACAGTCTAATGTTAGGTATCATCACCATACTGTACATCAAGTACTCATATTTATTTATGATATATAACTGAAACTTTGTATCCTTGTTGAAATCACCCCATTTTCTCTCCAGCCCAGCATTTGGAAATCACCATTTGACTTTCTGCTTCTATGAGCCTACATATAAATGAGATGATGCATTGTTAAAAAAAAAAAAAGATTAGGGTGGAAATTAATGAAATAGAAACAAAAAACAATACAAAGAATCGAACAAAGAGTTGGATCTTTGACAGGATAAATGAGATTAATAAACCTTTACCAAATCTGACCAAAAGAAAGAGAGAAGAGACACAAAATTAATAAAATTAGAGATGAAAAAAGGCACCATTACAACAGATACCAATGAAATACAGAAAATCATAAGGACATACTTTAAGAACACATACTCCACCAAGTTCGAAAATCTAAAAGAAATGGATGATTTCCTTGATATATATATATATATATATATATAACCTACCAAAATTAAATCAATATATGATAATCCATTGAAACAGACCTGTAACAAGCAAAGATATCCAAGCAGTTATTAAAAAAAAAAAATCTCCCTACTAAAAAAGCCCAGGCTCCAATGGATTCACTGGTGAATTCTACCAGAGACATTCACTGAAGAACTAACAACAATGCTTCTCAAATGCTTATGCAAAATAGAAAAGGAAGGAATACTACCAAACTCCTTCTACAAAGTCAGCATTACACTGATAACACTGATACCAAAACCAGACAAAGAGAAAAAAAAGAAAGAAAATTACAGACCAATCTCACTCATGAACATAGATGCAAAATAATGGCAAGCGGAATACAGGTTTTCATCCAAAAGATCATTGACCCCAACCAGGTAGGTTTTATCCCAGGGATGCAGGGATTGTTCAACATATATAAATCGATAAATGTAATACACTATATAAATGGAATGAAGGACAAAAATCACATGATCATCTCAATAGATGCAGAAAAGGCATTTGACAAAATTCAGCATCCCTTCATGGGAAAAGTCCTAAAGAAAGTGGAAATAGAAGGAACTTATCTCAACATAATAAACACCATTTATGACAAACCTACAGCCAACATTAAACTAAATGGGGAAAAATTTGGAGTATTTTTACTAAAATCAGGACCAAGACAAAGGTGTCCACTGTCCCCACTTTGATTTAATAGTACTGGAAGTCTTAGCTACAGCAATAAGGCAAAAGACACAAATTAGAGGTACAAATTGGAAAAGAAGAGCTCAAACAATCATTATTTGCAGATGACATGATTTGATGCATAAGGGACCTTAAAGACTCTACCAGCAAACTGTTAGAGCTGATAAACACCTTTAGCAACATAGTGGGATATAAAATCAATACACAGAAATCAGTAGCCTTCCTATATATTAACAACAAACAAGCCCAGTACAAGAACATGGGGATAGCTTTCCATTTCTTAGGGTCTTCTGCAATTTCTCTCTTGAGTGTTTTAAAGTTTTCATTGTAGAGACACTTCACTTCCATGTTCTTGAACTGGAAGAATCAATATCATGAAAATGTCAATCTTACCAAACACAATCTACACATTTAGCGCAATCCCCATCAAAATTCCAATGAAATTTTTCACTGAAATTGAAAAAACAATCCTAAAATTCATTTGGAAGCACAAAAAAACCTCAAATAGCCAAAATAATTCCAGGCAACAAAAAAGGCTGGTGATATCACCATACCTGATTTTAAGATATATTACAGAGCCATAGTAACAAAAACAGCATGATACTTGCACAAAACAGACACATACATCAAAGGAACAGAATAGAGGACCCCAGACAGTAACAACCATCTGATGTTTGACAAAAATATCCATTGGAGAAAAGACAGCCTCTTTAACAAATGGTGCTGGGAAAACTAGATTATCTGTATGTAGAAGGATGAAAATTGGTTCCTGTCTCCCTCCATACACAAGAATCAAGTCCAAATGGGTCAAAGACCTTAATATCAGAATGGAAAATATGAAACTGGTAGAGGAAAAACTAAGGGAAATACTTCGACATATTGGCCTAGGCAAGGACTTTCTGAACATAATCCCAGTTGCTCAGGAAGTAAAACCACTAATCAACCTTTGGGCCCTTTTCAGCCACACACCACTGGGATGAATCTTCAAACCAGGCACGATTTGGGGAGGAAAATTTATTGAACATATCTAGGGGAAGTTAAGGAAAAAGGCTGGCCCTTTTCACAGATTCAAGCAGAGACAGAGACAGAAGCCCAGCACCAGCACCAAGCAAGCACACTGTAACCCACTACAAACTAACAAAAGGAACTCAAGGCTTGAGCTCAGACTGCTTTTGCATATGTATTGCTAAAATTCCAGACCCACCCCAGAAATACCTTAGGGCTCAACCCTAGGATCTGGCCAAGGTGACATACTTCCTCTAGCCAGAACTGCTGGAGACAATTTACAATTTTAACAAACCCTTAATTCTTTTGGGGACATTTATTCAAAACTACCACAATCCAACCCTGGCCCCCAAAAGAATTATAACTATCTATATTATGTTTAGTCCAACTTTAAAGATTCCATAGTCTTATCAACTTTAAATTTTGTAAAATCAAAACAAGTTACAAAATTTTAACATATAATGGCACAGAGCAAACATTTGGAACTGCTATGAGGCTTAACAAGGAAAGACTGGGCCAAGGCAAACTCAACAAATATTAGCAAACATCCACCTCTGCAGTTCCAAGTCCCACAGCACAACCAGTGACTGACAATTCTCCCGAATTTTCAATCCTGTCCCTCTAGCTTAGCTGAGTAGCTGGGAAAACTTCCATCCCGAGCCAACAGCACTCCATGGTAGCCCTTACACAGTCCTGGTATGTCCAAAAGTCTTCGGGTCTCCATTGCAAACCACGGTCCACCTTCCAATGGCTTCACTTGCCAACCAGGGACTCCACGCCCTGTTCCAAATACCGCATCTCAGCAGCGGCTCCTGGAACCCTGTGCGCTTCACGACCCACTCCTCGCATGCATTCCTCATGCTTCCAAACGCAATACCAGGTATGCAGGACCCAGGCATGTTGTTAATTCAGGGACAAAATAAATGTATCCTTGAAGAGCAGATTCTTTTCTTTCAGTGATTTCCTTTCTAAAGAGTTTGCACAGCCCATCTTTCTGTCCTTGCTGGGGGGAAACACCTCAGGCATCTCTCCATTGTTTCAATGTAAAGCAGTTGGGCCATAATCAAAATCCAGTCTCTGGGCCAGTAAGTTAAACTTGCTTTGAGGTTTCTCCAACTTCAAATTGTGACAGTTAGGTGTGTGCAGAGACCACCACTACCCTTCCAGCCCCTCCCCTTGAGGGGGAGGTGTCTAGTTAGAGCCACAACCTAGGTGCTAAAACTGATTGGTCAGATATGAACCAATCAACTGTCTTTCTGACTCACCTGGGGAGGACTCAAAAACTAGCTTCCTTAGAGGAAGTGGCCCCTCTTCCCCCACATGGCAATGGAGTAGCAGGACTGCTGACCCAGGCCTCAGTGAGGTAAGGCCTGTACCCCTACCCCAGCTGGGATAGGGGGCAGGCTCCAGACCTTTCTCTCATGAACCTCTCTTTTTCATAAAGGGAGCTTTCTGTTATCTTTTCTTGGGCTGTTTATCTAACTAAATAGTATAAGCTCTGTGAACTCTTTGACACGGGTTTTCCTTACACTGGTGGCAGGAAAACTCTATGACTTCCCACATCCAATTTCCTCATCCAACTCCCCTTTTCCTAGTCTACTAAATTAGAATAAATGTGTAATTAAAATTTAATTCTGTCCTTGTGTACAATTCTTTGGCATTAGAGGACAAGAACTCAGAGTAGGAGGAGGGAGAAGGGAGGATTCCAAAACTCTCTCTCTCTCCCTGCGTTGCTTACTATCAATTAGCAACAACCTGTATCAAAATCTTAAATCTCAGTCCAATATCCGTAGCCAAGCACACAGTCCATTTCTTAAATTTAGCCTTGGTCAAACTCTCTGGGCATGGGCAGTAGGACGCATACAACCCTTGGCCCAGGCACACACTTCTATTAAGGTTTTCTGCAGTCTCTCCTTCCCCTTAGAAAATTCACAAGACAAGCCTCCAAATGCAACTCTCTCTGCACTGAGCATTTCCAAATTTTCACCATAATAGTCCATAAAACTTGGCTTACCGCTCTGGAAGGCATCTTCAGTTTCAATTACCAAGTTCATGTTCATTCCTCCAGCACACAAGTTCCAGAAGATTAAAATCCACATGGTCAGATTCATCTCAGCAGATCACCCCACACTCTGGTACCAAATCAGCTACACACCACTGGGATGAATCTTCAAACCAGGCACGATTTGGGGAGGAAAATTTATTGAACAGATCTAGGGGAAGTTAAGGAAAAAGGCTGGCCCTTTTCACAGATCCAAGCAGAGACAGAAGCCCAGCACCAGCACCAAGCAAGCACACTGTAACCCACTACAAACTAACAAAAGGAACTCAAGGCTTGAGCTCAGACTGCTTTTTGCATATGTATTGCTAAAATTCCAGACCCACCCCAGAAATACCTTAGGGCTCAACCCTAGGATCTGGCCAAGGAGACATACTTCCTCTAGCCAGAACTGGATGGAGACAATTTACAATTTTAACAAACCCTTAATTCTTTTGGGGGACATTTATTCAAAACTACCACAACCCTCATTAAATTAAAAAGGTTTTGTACAGCAAAAGACACAGTGAGGGCGGAGCAAGATGGTGAACAAGTAACAATGTAGCCAGGACTCTCCAAAAAGGTTTGATCTCTTCAAGTGGTATCCAGGCTTTGGACACCGGCTGGACCCGAGTTCGGGCTCTCTCTCCCTCCCTCCCCAACCCCTGGGCTGGAGCAGACGGGGTTCACCAGCAGCTCTCTGCTCCCCTGTGGAGCAGAGGGCCGAGCCCTCCCCCCAACTAGCTCATGCCATTATCCCCTCGTAGCGGATTTTTCATTGCCGGACTGAGACCCAGGCACGGGATCACGGCCTCTCCTCGGCTTCAGGGACCACAGCAGGGTTCCCCAGCTGATCTGAGCTCTGCAGGGGAACACGGAGCTGGCTGGGCCTAGTGCAACCAGGGCTCACGCCTTTGTCCCCTCGCGAGGTTCCAGGTCCTTGGCGCCAATTGAGTGGCTTCCCCCTCGGGAGTACCCGATCCTCAGAGGTGGTCCTCTCCACGATCTGAGAGGGGAGGAGTTGTCTCTCTGCGGAGGTTTGGTTGCCTGACTGGGATCCAAACCCAAGATCAAGGCCCGCCCAGACTCTCATCAGCTTCGGGACCACTGAGTCCCACTTCCCTATCTGGGCATGGGAAGAAACCAAAGGAAAAACGTAACTTTCCAAACCAGGGCCCCTAGTCCCATTATGGAACATGAAAGTGGCAAGGAAGGGGAAGGAGCACATACACAATTGCAGAGAGAGAATAATATGACTCCTGACCACAACAGCAATGAAAATATGATGCAGTTAAGGGCTGATAGGGAAATTATGAGAAAAGACATGAATGAGATGAAGCACTCCTACTAAAGCATAGACTCCAGACTGAATTTGATGGAGAGAAATATGAACGAATTCAGAAATACATTAAGTGAGTTAAAGATTGATCAACTCAGAGAAGAGCTGGATAATCAATTAATTAAATTTGATGAGGACTTAAGAAAACTAAAAAATGATTATCAGGAATCCCAAGCAAAAGCAAAAATAGATTGGAAATTGGATCTCACCAAAGAATTAGAGGCTATTAATAAAATTATAGCAGAAACCAAAAATGAAGAAGAAATACTAAAAACCTCTCTTGAATCATTCATTCCCAGGGTTGATAATCTGGAGGACAGACTTTCAGAAGTAGAAGACAAATCAGAAGGAATTAATAAGGATGTCATAGATTTCAATAAATTCAAGAAATCAAGTGAGCTCAATTTGAGGGATCTATGGGATACAATAAAGAGGACAAATATTAGAATCATAGGGATCCCAGAGGGAGAAGAAGCCCAGGCTAAGGGCATAGGAAATATCTTCAACAGAATTATTCTTGCCTGCACAGCTGAGAACTGTTCCCTCCCGGGGCCCCCTCCCTCCAGCCTCTCTCCAGCGATTCTTGGGCGCACTTCTCCCTGAGACCCCCTCCACATACACAGGCAATCGCTCTGCGGGCAAACTGAACGAGCCCAGCCCGAGCACTCCAGTCCACAGCTGCAGGGCAGGGCCAGCCCTCAGACACCGGGTAACCTACCCCAGGGCTGCGAGGAAAAAAGCGGCTTCGGCGGGCAACAAAACCAATGCCACGGTCCCTGTAGTGATTCTTGGGCGTACTTCTCCCTTAGACCCCACCCAATAGACAGGCGATCGTGTTCCGGGGGCAAGCTGAACTAGAGCGGTTAGGTTCCCAGAGCGCGCAGGACCCTCAGGCACCTGGGAACCTAAGCCAGGGCTGGGAGGACAAAAGCAGCTTCAACAGGCATCGGGAACCACGCACCACTGACCCTCCAGCGATTCTTGGGCACACTTCCCCCTGAGACCCCCTCCTAATACACAGGCGATCGCATTCCGCGGGCAAGCTGAACTAGCGTGCAGGACTGCAGCTGCCAGGCGGAGCCAGGCCTCAGGCAACAACAGGGAACCTCTGCCAATGCTGGGTGGGCAAAGGCGGCACCAGATAGAAGGGCACAGTCAGGTGGGAGATCACTGGGCCCTACAGTTGGAGTGCTGGGACTGTGTTTCTACTCCAGCGTAACATCTGGGAGCAGAGTGATCCAGCCAGGTAAAAATCTAAGCCTCGCTGGGCACAGAACTCCCCAACAGGAAAGACCTTCGTTTAAGATCAAACCTGGTGATCTTCCCATTGGAAGCAGAGCAGGTTGAACAGCACCCCCCAGGGTGCCTGAGTCCCAATCACCTACCTAGACATGGGAAGAAATCAAAGGAAAAAAACCCACAGAAATCAAAGACGGAACTTCCCAACCCAGGGCCCCTAGTCCCTTTATGGAACAGGAGACTGGCAAAGAAACAGAGGCAACACATACACAATCGCAAAGAGAGAGCAATATGACTCCTGACCACAACTGCAATGCAAATATGAAGCAGCTAATGGCTGATATGGAAATTATGAGAAAAGACATGAATGAAATGAAGGTATCCAACTCAAACATAGTCTCCAGAATCAATTCAATGGAGAGAAATATGAATGAATTCAGAAACACATTAAGTGAATTGAAAATTAATCAGTTAAAAGAGGAGCTAGACAACCAAATGATTAAATTTGATGAGGACCTAAAAAAAATTAAAAATGATTATCAGGAATCCCAAGCAAAAACAAAAATAGATTGGAAATTAGATCTCACCAAAGAATTGGAGTCT
>PVHP010046238.1:0-13361 GCA_004024765.1 Zapus hudsonius | reverse complement strand
CCTCATTTGCCTTTTCAATGTCTATGCCCTTCTTTACAAAAGCCTGGGGAAGGGGCAGCAGCAACCTCTCACTGGGCCATGGAGTTCACCAGATGATGCAGGCTGAGCCGGGGATGCAGGCTGAGCCGGAGATGCAGGCTGAGCCGGAGATGCAGGCTGAGCCGGAGATGCAGGCTGAGCCGGAGATGCAGGCTGAGCCAGAGATGCAGGCTGAGCTGGGGATGCAGGCTGAGCCAGAGATGCAGGCTGAGCTGGGGATGCAGGCTGAGCCGGAGATGCAGGCTGAACCAGAGATGCAGGCTGAGCTGGGGATGCAGGCTGACCTGGGGATGCAGGGTAACCTGGGAATGCTGGCTGACCACTCCACTTCTTCCCACAGAGCGGCTAAGTCTACCGTAACCCAACAGCTCAGTATCTGCGTGCTTGAGCTCTCCAGCTCCCAGGCACTCTCTGTGAGTGGCAGTAATAGCCATGAACACTAGGTCACCTTGCATTGTAGGAAACGGCACCCAGCCGAGCTCACTCCTTAGGAAAGTCTTACTGCTGTTGTTTAGCAGATTATGAGAAAAGCTTAACAGGCCTAGCCACAGGGAAAATGAGTGTTCCTCTTAGGATTTAGCCAAGGATCCTAATGCCTGCCTGAGTGGTGGGAACTCCTAAACCCCCAGGACTCAGGCTACCCTCTGAGCTTCCGCTGGGTCCTTGGGCCAGTGTTGAGCTTGTCAGCCCTTTAGTGTCCCAGAGGGGCTAGAAGATAGCAGAGGGAAGAACCGCACCTGTCTCAGGTGTGGGGCGGGTGCCCTCCCAAAGGAAGCCAGAGGCTGGCACTTCAGCACTTTGACTTCTTTCAGGCTGGGCTTGGGTGGAAATCACAAGCTGCTCCTCCAGACTGGTTACTACCGCCACCTGGTGGAGTGCATTAGAATAGCAGTAACAACCCAGTACCAGGATCCTCCAGGATCCTGATGGAGCTGCGCTTTCAAGGAACACCCTCCTGGTCAGCCAGCAAATTCCTTCTTGAGACTTCTGTCACTTCTCAACTTCTGTCTGTCCCAGCTGCTCGGCTCAGACCTAACTAACCAAGAACAGATGGTTTCCTCCCAGAGCAAGGAATAATTGGTGCCAGCTGAGCCCTTGTCAAATGGGAGGGGAATCCACCCACTGGGAGGGCAGGCGCTCCTCAAAGCTCCTCCCCACCCGAGGTTGTCAAGTGCCATGGCTCCTAGTGGGTGGTGAGTAACTCAGCATCCCTCCTCCTGCTATGCGTGTGTCCTAGAGTGGTTCTTTCAAAATGCCTGAGGGCTGGGGCACTAGGTCCTGGCTTCAGGAGGCAGCCTGGGGAGGAACTGAGCTCAGGGCTGGGTGTCCCAGGGATGCCAGGCAGAGAAGCCTCCATTCCACTCAGCTGAAAGAGGTTATTTTGCTCGTCAAGCAAAGGTGACTTCCATGTCCCATGGTTCAGGAGGGGCCCCAACCCATGCAAACCCCAATTTCCTGGTGTGCAGATCTCAGATACTAACTAGGTGGAGCAGACACCTTCTCCTTGCTGGGACAGAACACCTGATCAGAAGCACCTTTATGGAAGAAAGGGTTTATTTGGCTTACAGTTTCAATAAGTCTTTATTGGGAGGAAAACAAGGCACAAGTAGACAGGAGGGTGTCCATGTTGTCACGTCAGCTGGTAGAAAGTGTGAGCTAGCTAGCACTGGGGAGGGGGGGCTAGACTATGACATCCCCAGGCCCATTCCCAGGAACACACCTTCTCTGACAAGTCTCCCCCTCCCAAAGGCTCCAGCAGGAGGCTTCATCACAAATATGAGGCCATGGGGTCATGTTACATTCAAACCACCACCCTAAGGATAAGAAGCGGCTGAGCAGCCTGGGTCCCTCAGGGCAGGGTCTTCTCCTGCACGGACAAGGACAACACAAGAGAAGGCTCATGTCACCCCTAGGGAGTTGGTTTTGGGTGAGAATGTTCCCAGCATCCTTAGGATAATTCTGAATTCTCACGAGCTGAGCTGGGTGTGATGTTGGGTTTTCCTGGACTTCTCTCTCCAGGACAGAAGGTGGCGTATGCAAGGGGGCCACTGTGGGAGTGCTACTGGACCTCAATAAACACACCCTGACCTTCTTCATCAACGGGCACCAGCAGGGCCCCACGGCCTTCAGCCACGTAGATGGGGTCTTCATGCCAGCCCTCAGCCTCAACCGCAATGTGCAGGTACCTTGCACCCTCGGGACCACAGTTGGCCTGGTCACTCCCTATGCTTGCCTGACTCTTGGGAAACGGGGACTTTTGAAGCTGGCCAAAGTGTTCCCCAGACATGGAGCCTAGAAGCTGGCCGCACTAAGTATCCATGAAGGTGGCCCTTCCAGCCACACTTAGTTCTATTTAATTACTTAGAACAAATAGGGTCCCGTGGGACAACCTGACTGGGTGTTCGGGGTGGGGGTTGGGCTGGGGTGGGACCCAGGACCTTGTGCATGCTAGGCAAGCACTCTACCACTGAGCCACACCCAAAGCCTGCCTTATCGTCTGTTCTAGGTCACCTTGCACACAGGACTGGAGGTGCCAACACATCTGGGGCGGCCAAAGCTGTCAGGCAACTAGCCTGGCGACCGAGCAGTCAGAAGCAGGCCCAGGCTGTGCTCACTGAACACAAGGGCAAGACAGCAAGGCCTGGCTGCGTCCCAGCAGCCACTGAGCATCCGAAGACGGTTTCTTTGGGGGATGGGGAATGAGCGCGTGTGCCATAAAGGCCACATTGTGGCTGTCACAGTCAGTGATGGCCACAGGTATGCGTCACTATCATTCCACTCACATCCACAAACTCACACCCCAGGACTCACCCAAGGGATCTCTTGGGAAGGCCTTGGTTTCATGCATGTTTTTTTTGCCATCTGTTTGGAAAGCTTTTTTTTTTTTTTTTTTTTTTGAGTAACTTTTTTGGAGGGAGAGAGAAAGGCAAACTTTGAGTCTGGCCTCCCACGAAGAAGAAGTCAAGTATCCGCAAAGTCAATCTATGCCCTCGTGTCACCTGCTGGATGGACACGACTCCTCAAGGTCAAGCTGGCAGCTTGTCACCTCTGCTAGGAGTTCCCTTGAGTATTGGGCCTCAGATTCAATATGTGACATTCCATGTGCAAACTAAGTCAAGACCGATGGAAAGGGACACTAATCATCAATGCTTGATTTCTGCCTCTCAGTGAGCTGCCAAGACCTTTTTAAAAGGTGGCCTGGGGCCTTTATTAATCTGCCAGTTATGTACTCTCTCTCTCTCTCTCTCTCTCTCTCTCTCTCTCTCTCACACACACACACACACACACACACACACACACACACACACGAGTGTCTGCTACATTCTGCTCATCCAGTTCTTAGTTCTTAGACACGATGGAGATACTAGAACTTAAGACAGTGACACATCTTTGCGTGGCGGTGGCTTTTTCTGGAACTGGCTTCCTCGGAGGTCAAGGGAATTGGGTCAGCTACCTTTCTGGGCTGCACCTCACTCGTGAGCACAGAAGTGCAGACCCTGGGAAGGTCTCTCATCACACCGGTCCCTCTTTGCTTCAAGACTCACCCACTGCCGTTATGGAAGAAGCATCATGAGAAGTGGCCTGGTGGCAGGCAGGGGTGGCTTCTGCCCCCACAGACAGGTGTGACCCTGGAAGAAGGAGGGAGCTAGAAGGCAACACCCTACACCTGTCTCTACACCTGTCTCTACATCTGTCTCTTCCCATGTGAGTCGGGGTCTCCTGGGGTGCTGGGAGAGTCCTCCTTCCTGGGAGCACTGACCTTGCTTGAGGTCCACACACAGTCACCCCAAATCCACACACTGCTCCTCCTCCTCCCTGTCTCTAGCCACACCTCATAGCCATGTGCTCTCTGTCCCTCGGAAAGCCTCAGTGTTATCAGGCGTTTTGTTGGACAAGGACATGGAGGAATGACTGGTCCGTTGGCTGGGCTGGATTTTGTCTGACTCACCTGCACACCAGTACCAACTGTGCGTCCCCTGCTGCCTTTGTGCCCAAGCCCTGCACCCGCTGCCCAAGCACCCACCAGTCCTACCTCAAAGCTTTCTTGCTTGTGGTGCACATCTCCACAGACATGGCTGGGAAGACCCTCTGCCTAGTGTCACCAGGAGCTGCTCGGTGCTATGTCCAGCCTCTACGCTGGGCCCTGGAGTCATCTGCCTAGTGGAGGTCCATCTCTGGCCTCGATGACCTCTCTTCCTCCTGTTCCTGCCCCACAGTCCCATCCAGAGTCCTTGGAGCAACACACAGATCTGGGACAAAATGTTCTCAGCTACTTGGCTGCTCCTGAAGCATTGGCAATAGCCACAGGTCCTGCCCCCGGAGGCCCAGGCTAGGATTGGGGGAACCCAGGGAACCCACTGCCTTCCTGAGCCCAGGAAGCTGAGTGCAGCTGTGGGCATTGGGTCTAGGCGTTTGGCTGTGTTCTGAAAGAGTCCAGCAGCCTTAGAACAAGAGGAGGACAGGGAGGACTAGCCAGAGGGAGCCCTGCAATCCCCACAGCCTGGGTCACTGGACAGTCCTCAGTCAATGGGGCTCTTAATTACCTTCTTGGGAAGTAGCAGTCTAGGACTTACCCGGGCCTCCGGGAGATGTGGAAATGCCCACGATTTCAAGAGGTTCTTTTTTTGTTTGTTTTGTTTTTATTGAGGTAGGGTTTTATTGGAGCACAGGCTGTCCTGGAATTCACTAGGCTGGCAATTCTCGTGGTTCAGCCTCCTGAGTGCTGAGTCTAAAGGTGTGTGTCGCCACACCTGGCGGTTCTTCTGTTTGTTTTTAATTAATTTATTCATTTTGCAGTGCAGGGGAATCCAACCCATGTCCTTGGCCTCGCATAAGCTAGGCAGGTCTTCTACCATGAAACTGTGCTGCAGCCCACCAGGTAGCCTCTTTTTTGATTTGTTTGTTTGTTTGCTTGAGACAGGGTCTCTTGGAACCCAGGCTGGCCTGGAACTCACTATGTAGCTCAGGCTGGCCTTGAACTTACAGCAATTCTCCTGCCTCAGCCTCCCAAGTGCAGGGATGAACCACTGTACCCAGCTCAGGTAGCCTTTTTAAGGGGGCTCGCTGATGTTGGGAGAGGAACAGCCAGCCCCACTCCCAGGAGCTTGAGCAGGGGCTGAGTGTCATCTTTGCTGGAGCTCAGAAGCAATATGTTGATGCCAGGGACAGCACAGGAGGCCCTGCACAGCCACCTGCCCTGCGTCCCACACAGAGCACATGTCAGGGGCAAGAATGCACTGGAGAGAGAAGGGCAGGGCCGTGCCACACACTTGGGATTTTGAAGGATTGGAAAAGCGAAGGAACTCCTCGCAGCAGGAAGGCGCCAGAACCGTAGGTCATGGAGTCCCTGCCCCTTGGCACTGTGGTGACTTTCTGCGGTGACGCTTTGGTCGGGCTGCCTGAGGAATTCAGTATGTTGGAGTTTGCTCTGCAGTCTGTCCTTATCTAACTGTAAGCTGCACCCTTTTCAGTTACTCTCCAAGCACCCACTAGCACCCGCCCAAAGCTAGCACCCAGCTCCTCCCTCACTGCAAGGGGACAGCACTTCCATCAAGGCGGCCCTTCCTCCTCTGTCTTCCCTGGGGATGCAGCCTGTTTGAGACAATGAGTATCTGGTCCAGACTGTGACATTGGACATGGTTTAGGGTACAAGTGTGGTCTGTGCTTCCAGAAATGCCCTTGGGTGCTTGAAGGCCACCAAGGCTCCAGAGCCCAGAGCAATGCGAAGATGCCAGGATTCCTGAGCCTGGGAATATGAGGTGTTGGGGGAGCCACCCATCTCTCAGCCCTTTATCCAGGTCATGGTGCCCCACCCAGAGCCCTCTCAGACCAGGACCAGAGCATGGCACCCATGTGCTCTTCCTCCAGGGACATTACGTCTCTGCCTTAATTCTAACTGCGAGTCAAACGCTTGGTCTGCATGTGGAGGTGGCATGAAGTCACCATCACAAGGTGGCAGCCAAGAGGTGGGGAAGGCAGATTCAAGTCTTTGAAGTCTCCACGTGGGAATGTGCAGAACACTCCCAGCGGTGTGGGGTGATGTCAGAACTTCTCACCTCTCCTGTGGTTTGGGAAGTGGCCTGTTTGCTGGAGGGTCTCTGCCTACTAGCTAGCACCCTAGTTAGAGTAACAACCCCAAGTATTTAGAGATATTCAGATGTCCCCCAAGGGCTGCTCTGGTTGAGGACCTCTAGGTCCTGCTTGGTTTTTATAGTGACAGTGGCACCCACTCCTGTGTCCCACAAAAAGCCTGTCACAAAGCCACGGGCCCTTGCGTTAATCCAAGACAAGGTTTATGGACAGGTCTTCAGTGGAGCAGGTAAGGAAAAGGGGACTCACTTGTCTGCTCACTGAAGATGCGTGATCAAGCCCTACCTCCATTCCTGGAAAGCAATGTCCCTTCCCTTCATTTTCCATGTCCACATTTCACTGGAAGAAATAGGGCTTCAACTGGTTAAGGAAATATCAGATATTGTTAGAAGACACTATTCAAAGTTCATGCTGACCCTGGATATACTTGGGACTTTTGCGAGTGAGCTGGTAGTTGTTTTCACAGACAGCCTGGTCTGGGGTCCTGGCAGCTTAGGTAAAAGGGCAGTAAAAGCAGAATGTAACTAAGCAGATAGCTTAGTTGGCAAAAGTCCTTGCCACAGAAGCACGAGGAGCTCAGTTCAATCTCCATAACTCACGTAAACTTGCTAGGCATCATGGTGAATGAGGTGGAGGCAGGCAGATCCCCAGGGCTCTCTCTGGCTAGTCAGCTTAGCCTACTTGGTGAGCTCCATCCAATGAGAGACTCTGTAGACTCAGACCAGATGAATGACGCCCATTCTGTCGGTGTTGTAACCTCCACATGCAATGCACGAATACAACGTAGAGTGGGCTTGGAGCAGGATGCAACCCTAACAGGTTCAGCCCTCAGGACTTCTCTCTCAACTTTGCTTTGATTTTGGCACTTGGCATGCATGGGCATAAATCTAATTCTTCTATGAGTCAATATCCCCATTGGCAAAACAGGTCATATGAACCTACCTCCTCAACCCTGTTGTGAGGATTGAGGGTTAGGGAATGGTCCCATTCAATGGATGACACCCCAGGGGAATTTTCCTGGATCCTCTGACCAGTGTCTTCCACCCAAGTCTGAATTATGACCAGGAAAGTATTTCTCACAGCTGTCTGGCCTTGTGGGGGCAAGAGAGGTGTTTCAGACAGGTTTCACATAGTTCTAACAACCGTGTCCTGTTCCTGGAGAGCTCAGGTTAGTAGCGCTCTTTCCAGTGAGCTAGCTAGCAACCTTCTCCTGAGTGCTAAGAGCTTGCAGGATCCCTGAAGCCAGGGAAAGACTTTAACTTGGCCTCTTGCCTCTGTTACCTCGGTTCTGGTCTCCAGGGGTCCTTCTCCCATGGCCTTTGCTTCCCGAGAGTGGGAGTAGCTTTGGCACAAGCCATGAGTGTGACGAAATGCCATTGAACTGGGCCTCAAACTGGTCAGGCTAAGAGGGAAAGGGGCTGATTTCAGACAACTGACCACTGCTGTGATTTCCTGGCACAGGGTGGTCTTGCCTTTACCCGTGAATGATGCTGACCCCTGGGTGAGGCGATTTCCTTAAGAGGGCGCAGCTTACTTGAGAACCTAGCAACCGACCTTGTCCTTGAAAAGACCCCCTAGGTTGGGGGCAAGCAGGGTGGTACTAGACACCAAGCCTTTGGACAAGGCTCTGAGCAGAGGCTTAAAAGCAGGCCTTGGGGTGAATGGTGGCCATGGAAACAAAGATGTGGCCACTTGTGTTTAGTGACAGAGGCCTGAAGCAGCCTTTCCAGCCCCTGGAGACTGGACTTCCCAACCTCGCCCCCACCCCCTTCTCAGTACCAGAAGTGAGGCACAGGCAAAACAGAAAACGTGAATGCATGATGTAGAATTTCTGCTTTGGCACTATGCTGTGTATTAAGCATGAAAAGGTGTTTTGTGTAATGTTGGCAAAGGAATTTAACAAGAAGCAAAAAGCCCTGTACCCTTGTTTCGACCCATTTCCTTGCCTTTCTTTGCCCCCCCCCCATTCTGCACCCATTCTGTCCTTAGTGATTGGTATTTGGTAGCAGCTCTTGGTCCCGTGGCTGTTATGTTTCATTGAAAACACGGAGGGGTGGGCAGTGGTAAGGAAAGTAATTTTTTCTAATTTTTGTATTGGTATCCACAAGCGTTTGTATTTTTTGAATTGCAAACACTGTGTTTTTTGGTCTTTGGAGGTTGGTTAAACTTTCTGTATTATTACCTTTTGAAAAACTTGAGTTTTACCACATTCTTAAGCAGATTTGAAATAAATTCTTTTGACACTGCCAACAACTGGAAGACAGGTGTGGTCTGTGGTCACTGGTCAGGGACCACTTCTGCATTTCCATGGACTGGCCCTGGCTGCCCACTGATCAGTGTGGCTCTGCTCTGTGGCCTCAGAAATCTTGAAGCGATGACCTGTAGCCTTAAATTATATGTTGCCATCTCCTGAAGGTATGAATTCATGTTTTCAAGAGCTAACAAGATTGGAGGTACCTAACAGGCTGAGGGGGCTCACTCCTGTAATCCTAGCATTTGGGGCCGAGGCAGAAAGACCACAAGTTGGCCAGTCTGGTTTACGTGGGGAGATCCTATCCCAACAAGATAAGCTGATCTGGAACAGCTCCGGGCAAACACTGTGAGCTGGGGATCAAGATGAATTGAGTGGTCCTTCAGCCACATGACCGAGACCAGCAGCATCCATGTGGAAACGGTCCCTCGTGGCCTTTCCCGCACCATGGTCCCCACAGGGAGCCATCTCACACCCAGCAGTCCCCAAGACCAGTTACTCACTGGACTACGGAGGGCTCAGTGGGCAGAGCAGCTGCAGGCCCAGATCTTAGGGATACAGGTGTTTCCTGGGAGAGATCTTGGGACCAACACCATGGGAGCCAAGGGGTGGTGGTGGGACCGACAGGGGAGACAGAGACCCAATAAAGAGCTGGGTGTGGTGGCTCACTTCTCTAACTCCAGAACGCTGGAAGCTGAGGAAGGAGGCCTCAGTGAGTTTGAGGCTAGCATGGGCTAGAGTGACTTTCCAAAAGAGCTCTTTCATCTCTGTCCAGCCACTTGTTCTTGCTGACCTGTCCTTCCCCATCCTGTCCTGGGTCAGCGCAGCTAGCTGTGTGCTGGCTCCTCAGTGTCCCAGCAGGATTAGTGTCTAGCACAAAACATCAGTGAGCGAGTTCCTGAAGACTCAGTCACTTTCCTCCTGAAAGCCTGTCTAAACGTTCTCAGCTGAGCTCAGCCTTTCAGGACTGCTGTCCCTTTTGTGTATGTCCACGTGGTCACATAGTGGCTATGGGTTTGAGGGCTGGAACCCTGCTTGGGTCACACCTAACATAACCTCTGACTAGTAACAGGTGGTGGATACAGAAGGGGTACAGTGGGGAACGAGAGGGGTATGATGGGGATACAGGATATATACATGGGGGGTGGTGAGGAATATGGAAGGGGCAGTAATGTGTGGTGGGTGGAGGGATGGTGGGAGACACTGGGGGGTAAAGTAGGGGATATTGCAGGGTACAATAGTAGAGAGGCCTACTGTTACTATGGGGGATATGGAAGAGGTATGAAAGGGAAGACTGGGGGTACAGTGGGGAACACTGCAGAGATGCAGGATCAGGGATACAGGAATACAGAAGTGGTGCAGTCAGGGATATGGCAGAGCATACAGGTACAGTGAGGGGCTACAGTGTGGTATGTTTTGGGAGGTATGGGAGAGAACTGTGGGATACTGATGTATTCACAGAGAATGCTGAGTTGGGGGACAGAGAAAGGGTGAGTGATTCTGGTCACTCAGTCGTTTCAGTACTGGCCTGGGCACTCCTGGATGGTGGGAGCAGGTGGTGTTGGGAGGGTGACGTAGGTCCAGGTGGTGTGATGGGTGAGATGTCAGCTCTTCCAACATGATTCCGTGACAAGCAAATGCTTCCTAGCCTTGTGGGTCTAAAGAGGCAATGGGTAAGAGCTGCTTATCCCAACAGTGTCTCCTGCATCACAGGAGCTGGCTCTGCAGCCCTTTCCTGTCAAGTTCAGCTTTTCCTAATGCCTGGGCTCTGTCTCCCTAGCCCTGCCCATGTCCTGTATCCAGCAGGGCCATGGGGCCTGAACAGCAGAGAAGTGCATAGGCCAGGGAGGCAACACCTCCCAGGACAGTGACACACAGACATGGTAAGGACACTGCAGCCAGCTCCCTCCTTGGTGGCTATAGTGAGAAGCCAGGCATGATCTTGTGTTTTAGACGACTTGTCTGCTGCTACCTCTGCTGGAGAAAACCACACAGGAAGTAAAGAGAGAGCACCTGGTTCAAGCTAGATCCCTGGTCTTCAAAGCACCGAGCTGTTCTCTGTACTTAGCATTTTTGCCCCTAAACCTCTTAAGTGGTTCTAGAACACCAAGGTCAGAATATTGTTCCTTTAAGTATTTACACATTTCTTCTCTGCCTTTTGTCTAAGATCAAGTGTCAATATTTACACAGTAAATTACACAGTGGAAATGGAAGCTAGGAACTGTAGATGAAATCTGAACAAGTCTCCAAAGTGGACCAGGCTGGGGCTCTGATCCATGGAAAGTGGGGTGAGGCAGGGATAGCCAAGACCTCAAGTTACCATTACTGGAGTTTTTTCTTCAGTCTGCCACAAGCTCTAAGCTGGTGGCTACTAACACCGTGGGCAGGGACAATACCACCACAGACATACACACAGCCTGCAAGCCAACAGCTCCAGAGACAATGCTCACTTAAGTGTAGGTACCAGAAGCCAGTGAAAACCAGCTGGTGTTATTTAACACATACACTATAAAAGTTGTGTTTTATTTCTAGCGCTTACCATGTAAACATTACACACATAAAAGGCTGAAAATTTAATTGTTTTCCCACAAAAACCACTGACAAATTACTGTTCTTAGCTCTTTCATGACACAGTAATACTGTCACTAAAAATGCTGAAAGGGGACTGGAGAGGCAACTCAGTGGTTAAGGCACTTGCTTGCAAAGCCTAATGACTCAGGTTCAGTTCTATAGCACCTACATAGAGCCAGATACACAAAGTGGAGTGTGCACCTGGAGTTTGTAGTGGCTGGCGGCCTTGTGCACTCATTCTCTCTCTCTCTTCTATCTCTGCTTGCAAATATAAATAAATAAAAATGCTGAAAGGTATTTAATGTCAATCACTATCATTTATGAAAGTGTATCCAGAACCCACACATCAACAGCGAGGAGGGCGTCCGTCTGACTCTCAAGTGAAGACAGTGTACAAAACCTGACTGAAGCATGACCCTGTGAGCTGGCCGGGCCCAGGGCCACATGGGAAACCCAACTGAATCATGACCCTATGAGCTGGCAGGGCCCAGGGCCACTTGTCCACATTCCTCTGTGTCGCTCACACAGTGCTTCATTTGGCCACTCTGGAAGAATTGATTTTCTTGATATCACTTGGACTCAGGATCAGTGTCCCATTTTTGAATTTCCCAACCTGCCCAATCCGTCCACTTGACAAAATGCTGGGAGCCGACTTCT
This sequence comes from Zapus hudsonius, assembly GCA_004024765.1. Taxonomy (NCBI): domain Eukaryota; kingdom Metazoa; phylum Chordata; class Mammalia; order Rodentia; family Dipodidae; genus Zapus; species Zapus hudsonius. Next base: position 1,753 of record PVHP010046238.1, on the reverse strand, counting down.
TCTTGGACTTCCTGTGTCAAGGTGGGAAAGATGTGCATGGTGAGACCAAGAAAGTAGCAGTGACCCTGTAGCCAGCCTACCTTCAGACTCCTCTGGGACCCTTTCATGAGTGCTTTTATCAGGGTGTACCCCCCTTTGCTCAGTTCTCAACTTGATGTCACCTCCCTCACGTGACCTCCCAGCCAGCTCATCCCAGTGATGTTCTCAGAAGCTCCATTGCAACCTCCTCACAGGACTTGCCATGTCAGTACCAGCTGACATGGCTTATCCAGTGCTTCCCGGATACCTGGCCCATCCTGAGCGATCACAGAGGGGCACCAACATGCACGGCACCTACGTGCCCAGCACAATGGATAATCCACAGATAAGACACTATGGCCAGGATGAAGAGTCAAACGTGGAAAACCTGGGAGATGGGTGTCCTTGGAGGAAAGCCTGCACCCGCCACTCAGCATCAGGAGGCTCCACCTACGTGCAGCCAAAGACCTGCACCCTAGGCCGGCCACGCCAGCCTGCTGGAAATGCTGCCAAGCTCTGCACTAATACACCTCAGGTGAGGTGTCTGGTGTTTGGCGACAGGAGACTGGACAGGGCTCAAGTCAGCTCTGAGCCCTCTGGCTGGGCTCGGGCAGTTTACTAACCCTCCCTCCCTCCCCTCCCCTTTCGAGCGAGCAGGATGAGAGAGGGTTAGGGCAGTGCACTCTCCACCACCACCCACCACTGCTGTTGTCACCCACCTGTCTTCCTGCCCTTTCCTCCTCTTCCTCTTGAAAATATCTGTGTCCTGAGCCTGATTTCAGAAATGAAGATTATATGTGTCAGTATGAGATTCAGAAATGGGCAGCGGGGTGTGTGACAAAAAGCCAGAGACACCATTTATACTTAAAAACGTTTCAAGTGGGCATATTAAACCTAACAGCTCAGTCTCACCCGGAAGTCCTTTCAAGAACGTTAAAGGAGCCAATGATGTGCGCCTTTAATCCCAGCACTTGAGAGGCAGAGGCTAGATGATTGCCGTGAGTTCAAGGCCACACTGAGACTATATAGTGAATTCCAGGTCAGCCTGGGCTAGAGCGAGACCCTACCTCAAGAAATCCCGACTCCCCCCAAAAGAACAATGCTAAAGGCTGCTTGGGTGTGGGGATGCACACCTGTGACCCAGCACTGGGGAGGTACAGGCAGGAGGAGCCCTACTGTCATCCTGGACTACAAAGTAAGACCCTGTCACACACACAAGGCAACAAGGGCTGGGCTGTAGATCAATGGCAGAGCGTGCCCTGGCCCAGCCAAAGTGAAAGGCTATTCCATATTCCAGGTCAGGTGATGGGATTAAATGGAAGTCAGTCAAACCTTCCACTTTACATGAAAGGAGTGCTACACCTATGCTACATGGTTTTCATGGGCTTCACATGGGAAAGGCCCAGCCCACATTTCATGGGAAGAGCTCCCTGAGCTGAAGCTTGCTGCCCCAAGGCCAACCTTCCTGTGACGAGGCCTGAGGCCTTGGCTGCTGTATTTTGGTTGATGCAAAGTAGGGGGAATTTATCAGGTAATGTGGGTGCCCCAACTTCTTTGTCAGCAGGAGCCTCCTGCAGGTGCAAGGCTAGGGAGCACCCACCTTGAGAGTAAAGCACAGGACACCCCACACCTACCACTCTCCTTTCTTCTTCTGCTGCTGCCTTTTTGGCTTTGATTTGCTCTTGCAAAACCTTGTAATTCACATAACTATTTTTGGGAGGCTGAAATGAAAGAA
>PVHP010046237.1:0-13349 GCA_004024765.1 Zapus hudsonius | reverse complement strand
TGCGCTAAATGCCTTCATATCAAAGACAGAGAGGTCTCAAATCAGTAGCCTAACCACTCACCTAAGATCATTGGAAGAGACGGAAAAAGCTAACCCGTTCAACCGTTATGGAAAGCAGTTTGGAGACTCCTGGACAGAAAGGACATAGAACTACCAATGGACCCAGCTATCCCTCTGCTAGGCATCTACCCGCAAGATGTCACATCTTGATGCAGAAAATTTTGTACAACTATATTTATAGCAGCTCAATTCATAATAGCCAAGAATTGGAATCGACCCAAATGCCCATCCATGGAGGAATGGACAGCGAAACTGTGGTATATTTACACAATGGAATTCTACTCAGCTGAAAAGAAAAATGACATATCGAAATTTAGGAAAAAATGGTCTGACCTCGAGCAGATCTTACTAAGCGAACACTCAAAAGAACAGAGAATTGAACACTGCATACTCTCCCTCATATGTGGTCCTTAACCAGGATAACCGTTTTCTCTATGCAGACTAGTAGAAAGAAGTGAGAGGTTATGAATGAGGTGTAAGGAATGGGGGGAGGGGAATGGCTTAAGCATGAGGCTAAACCAAATTAGGTTCAAAAACATAAAATCCTCACGAGCATACTGTAACCTACAGAGCAAGTAGTGGGCATCAACTGGCAAGAGGGGACATGAGTAGTAGGGGAGAATGTCTAAGCCTGTGAATAATTGAGCAGTCTGACAACCCCAGGTCCCAGCCACCGGTTCCTTCCCTCACTGACCTGTTGACCAAAGTGAACCATGAGGTTCCAAAAACAAGACAGAATTCTGTCAAAGCTCTTGAACGCCCTCCCCAGGCCTGAGGCAAAACCCTATTGATGAAGAAACCACAGAATGCCATCAATCAGCATCGAGAGACCCTTCAAGGTCTAGAATGGTAACCAGCCCCCAGATAGCAGTTAGTGCAGTGCTGGAAGGCACTACACAAGCTGCCAGGGGAAGCTGATCAACAACAGCTGGAGTAAACAGACCACTGGCATGAAACACAGTCTGCTTTCATGAGTAGGCTGACCACACCTCCTACTGGGAGAGAATAGCAAACCCAAGAAAGGAGCACTTGTGCAATGGAGGAGCCTGGGCCTTGGGGAGACAATCAACAGCTATTAAATTTGGCCAAATATTCCACTCAGTGAGGGGGAACCCTTGTTTGGAACTGGGGATTCAGGGCGATATACACTGGATCCCATACTCTTGGGCTCCCAAGAAAAGATTCACTATGCAAACAACTGACGGGGAGGCTACTAAAAATAGAATCTAGGTAATCCAGAATGGTGTATATTTGTTAACCTATACTGATCTCACTCTCCGGTGTAGGTTGTGTTTGTATTTTTCAGGATGCAGCAAGAGAGCTGTGGCCCATATAACCCTACAAACCGATCCCAAGCAGAAAGCTGAGATCCTGGCAAGAGATGAGCCACCACAGTCATATCATGGAAGATCCATATGGAGCTCTTCAGAGAATGACAGGATAAACAGGGACCCACAGCCACAGTCATTCAATCAACAAAGGATAAGCCAGTGAGACAGAAACCAACGAATCTCGACACAAAAACCCCTAAGCTCACAACATTAAAGCAGCTTTAATACTCACCCACCACGACTCAGGGAACGGAGAGGAAGAGGGGCGGAAAGAGTGTGAGAGCCGTGGTGGGGGAGAATATCAGAGGCATGGCACCCCTCAGTAACAACACACTTGGGTCATGAGAACCCGGCTGAAGACTGGGCTATCCATGGTCCCCTACCACAAAGACTGATACAGACGGCCCACGGAGGAGGATATCCAGCTGACTGGGGATGGGGGGGTGCGGGCAATGAGGAATTGGGGATAACAACTCATTGTTGGCCCACTAAACAATGTAACTCATTATGGACAATAAAAAAAAGAATTCCAATACTAGTAGATACCCAAAAGTGAGTTAGTTGGAGAGGCTCCTGTAGTTCCTAAAACCATACTGCCTATTGCCCATATTCTTAATGGCCCATCAGAAGTAGATGGTAAAATCATATGTGTTAATGAAGGAGAATCAGGAGAAAGATAGCTTCTTTCCAGCAGTTAGGGACAGAAGCCCAAAGAGGGCACTAGGAGATTCCATCTGTCCATCTTGGCAAAACTGAAACTTGAGTCTGAGCCTCTCTCCCCAAGATGGCTCCCAGTGCCACGCCCAGCAAGAACTTCCTGCTTCTCCTTCAGCTCTGCCTGTCTGGGTCAGCCCCCTGAATCCATAAACCAATCAGATCTTGGCTCCTCCTTGAGTCTGAAACAATGAAGTCTCTGTTTACACACCTGAGCCTGATGACAAGGTTTACCTTGATTGGATGTCTGAGCCATATAAAGGATATCCCTTCCTGGTCCAGCCCTATTCTTTATTTTGCTTTGTGACCTGGGCTGAGCCTCCTCCTAAATCTGTTGATCCTTCCCAGATCAGCCTGGCTGGGAAGGGGAAAATACTTATCTTGACTTGGGTATTTTATTTCTTGCCTTATATCTGTGTCATGCTTTGGGTACCTTCTCACTTTGTGTGTGTGTGTGTGTGTGTTTGTATTTATGTATGTATGTGTGTATATATATATGATTTATTTTTGATTTCTAAGTCCTTCACTATTTCTTATTACTCCCTGGTCCATTATTCAAAGGGGCTTCTTTCTGTGTCTGATCTACCATGTACTCGTGGAACTGTTCCAGCATTTTCTTAGATTTCAATTTTCCCTAAATAAACCTCACAAAATATTTCTTGCTAAGCAAAATCAATAATTCCTAATTTGTATTTTTGAGTTCATTTTATCAATTCTTTGTTAAAAATAGAGTAAGGACCCAAAATTGGGGTTCACAAGTTTGGGAAACCCCTTCTGAATCCCAAAATCCTGCATCAGTAAGACCCATGTGCTTCAGGTTCAGGACACTGAAAAATCAAGTGGGAACTAAGCTGGAAGCCTCTCCCTGCTGGCTAGCTACAGCAGTGTTAGTGCTATGTAAGCTTCTGAGGGGGGAATGTCATCAACAGTCTCATCCAGCAGTATAGCCCAGCCTGGCAAGATGGGCCTATTTTACAATAGTGGCATGACTATTATGGAGGAAACCAACTCCTCTCTGATTGGTCTTGAGGCCTGCTCCAAGGGAAGGAACTCATGTCTGGCACTGAAAATCTAGTCAAAAGCCTATGACTGGGAAAGCCTGAAGGGGAAGCAACAACTGTTGTTTGCTTGAACAAATATGTTGAACCCATCAACTTTTCCTCTAGCTGGGCATGGTGGCTTGCTATAATCCAGCAGTTCAGAGGTTGAGGTAGGAGGATCATCTTGAGTTCCAGGCCAGCCTGGGGCTACAGTGTGGATTCCAGGTCAGTTGGACTAAAGTGAGACTTTACCTCAAAAGAAAGGTGTGGCTGGAGAGATGGTTCATCAGTTAAGGCATTTGCTTGCAAAGCCTAATAACCCAGGTTTGATTCCCCAATGCCCATGTAAAACGTGACACATGCATCTGGGGTTCGTCTGCAGTTCTCTCTCTCTCTCTCTCTCTCTCTCTCTCTCTCTCTCTCTCTCTCTCTCTCTCTCTCTCTCTCCTTGCAAAAAATAAATATAAAAATATAAAAGAAGGGCTGGGCTGGCAGCTCAGCAGTTAGGTGCACTTCCTTTGCAAGCAAGGGGGCCTGAGACTACCTGAGTTCAAGTGTCCAGATCCCATGTAAAACAGCTAGGCTTGGATGTGCACACCGAAAACCCCAGTCCCTCAAAGGAGCAGACTCAAAAATCAGCAGAGCCCCACAGGCTCTAGAAAAAGTAAAAAAAAAAAATGACTAGCTCAAAAATAAGAACAGGCTGAGAGCTGGAGAGATGGCTCAGCAGTTAAGGCACTTGCCTGCAGTGCCTAAGGCCCCAGGTTCAATTCCCCAGGACCCACATAAGCCAGACCCACAAGGTGGTGGACCTGGTGAGTTCTCTCTCTCTCTCTCTCTCTCTCTCTCTCTCTCTCTCTCTCTCTCTCTCTCTCTCTCTCTCTCTCTCCTTGAAAATGAATAAAATATTTAAAAAAAAGACCAGACTGAGCGTAAAACATCTGACTTTTCACTGCTGCCAACTGTAGGCAAACAACCCCAACTCAGAAGAGCAAGCAGCACCTCAAAGGCACTGCTGGAGTTAGCTTTGCACTCCTGGGATAAGACACCACACCAAAAGCAACTGATTGGAAGAAAGGGTTCATTCTGGCTTACAGTCTTGGGGGGACCTTCATGAAGTCAGGGAAAAGATGGCAGAGCAGAGGCTGGACATTGTCTCCTTGCCCACAGCAGGTGGAAAATAGCAGCAAGAGAGTGAGCCAGTCCCTGGCAAGGGGGAGCTGGCTATAACACCCCTAAGCCCACTCCTGCTGACACACCTCCTCCACCAAGGCTCCACCTCCAAAATTGCCACTAGCTGGAACCAAGCATCCAAAACACATAGGTTTACGGAGGACATCTGATTCAAACCACCACAGGGACATGTATACACCACACACACAGCCAAGAAGAATCCCTCTAAATATTTATAACCATAATCAGTGCTGCTCTCACCTTTGGTCAGAGAAACTGCATTTTGCAGATGGCAGTGACCACTAGGGAGACTCAGAGCTCATCAAAGTGCTGAGAATAAATGACTATTGAGTGCTTGCTATAAATGAGGCCCTCTGTCGCTCCCCCTCAAGTTCAGGGAATGGAAAAGAGGAGCAGAAAGAATGAAAGCGCTAGAGGACAGGGAAGAGGGCTTTAAAACACCGTTTCCCAGACACAAGATGCTGCATGTATAACCTCCCAGCGAATGTTGTCACCCACACAAGACCGGCACAGTATTGGGCCCATCAACACTTCATCGTGGATGATGCAGGAGGAGGAAAGACCTTAAACTAGAAGAGAGGCTACTTAGCAAGAGGAATGGTTCAGGAAAAAGGGATGGATGGAGGAGGGAGACAAAGGAAGGTAAGGGGAGGGGGTTGTGATCAAAATACATTATAATTGTCCGTTGAAAAGATTATTTAAAAAGACATCAGGGTGAATGGATTATGAAGACGTGGTATAGTTATACAATGGAGTTCTATTCAGCAGTAAAGAAAAATGAAATTATGAAATGTGCAGGCAAGAGTAAGGAAAACAAAACAAATGAAAGAAATTTGCAGGCAAATGGGTCTGGAAAGGATTATACTAAGTGAGGTAACCCATTCCCAGAAAGTCAAGGCCCTTGGTTGCCCACCATAACTAGATGATAAAACCCTATTGCTGAAGACCACATATGCTTGGGCTGCAGGTCACTGAGAAATCAAGCTGGAGCTGAGCTGGAAACCTCCTCGTTAACCAGCTGACAGAAAGCTGGGAAAAGCTATGGCTGCCTGCAGCCCTATGGGAGAGAGAAGTCATCAACGGTGGTGAACAGCAGTGGACCTTGCAAGCCTTAAGACTGACCAGCCAGGCCAAATGTGCCAATTGGGGCGAAAGTGGCTCATCTATTGTCAGGGAAACCAACTGATTTTTAATTGGACTGGAGACCCGCTCCATGAGAGGGAATACATGCCTAGTACTGAAAAATCTAGTCAAAAGCCTATGGCTGAGGAGGTCATGAGCCCCAGGGGAGTAACACCTGCTGTTGTCTGACTAAACGCATTTATTATGCCCACGTAACTGCCCAATAAGCACTTTTTAATGTTTATGCCCAGATATTAATGCTACTCTCACTTTTGGTTAGAGAAACTTCTCTGTTCAGATGATAGTGACCACTGTGGTGACTCAAAAGTCACCAGAGTGAAAAAAAAAATATATATATATATATATATATATATATATATATATATATATATAAAATGTGGGTATGGTGGTGCACGCCTTTACACCCAGCACTCAGGAAGCAGAGGTAGGAGGATCGCCATGAGTTCCAGGCCACACTGAAACTACATAGCAAATTCCAGGTCAGCCTGGCCTAGAGCAAAACCTTATCTTGAAAAACCAAAAAAAAAAAAAGTATATATATACACACGTATGTATTTGTATATTTTTCTTAAAGTCACCATAGTGCTAGAAGAAGTGACAGTAGAGTGTTCTGCACAGAGACATCTCCATCACACCCTCCAAGGCTCAGGGTCCATTGCCGAAGAGGTGGCAGAAAGAACGTAAAAGAAGTGTATTCAGGGGGTGGGAGGCCAGGAGAGGATAAAAAAAGAAGACAGTGGGATGGGAATATAATCAAATCCCTGTATGCTCTTGTATTAAAGTTCCCAATAATTTCTTAAAGTAAAATTTGAAAAGAAAGACGTCAAAGTAGAAGAGGGACTGGTTAGAAAGAAGTGTTCAATGGAAGGGCCTGGGAGAGGGAGGCCCAGACAAGGGAACAAGAGGGAATTTTAATGAAAATACATTATAAGAACTGGAGAAATGGCTCAGCAGTTAAAGGCACTTGCTTGCAAAACCTGATCACCCAGGTTCAAATCCTCAGTACCCACATAAAGCCAGATGGTACATGAAATATATTATATACATGTATGACAACTGTCAACAAAAATATTTTTTAATTTAAAAATAAAATTTAAATTTAAAAAAATTAAGAGTGTTCGCTTCGGCAGCACATATACTAAAATTGGAATGATACAGAGAAGATTAGCATGGCCCCTGCACAAGGATGACACTCAAATTCGTGAAGCGTTCCATATTTTTAAGTTGGCAGAGCTCTGATCTTTCCCCATCTTCTCTCCTTCCCTTGGTGGCCTGACTCCTGCTCCCCATGGTGGCCCCATCCCTCAGCCCCTCACAAAATGGTTTTTACTTCTGTGGATTTAATAAAAACTTCACCAGTCACTCAGGCCTCATGTGCTTGAGGGCTGTGGTCCTGGGCTGGCTTACATCTCTGTGGGCATCTACTTACCCTGATTAAACACTTGCAGCCTCTAAGGGTCAAAAAAAAAATTAAGGCCGGGCGTGGTGGCGCACGCCTTTAATCCCAGCACTTGGGAGGCAGAGGTAGGAGTCCAAGGCCACCCTGAGACTACAGAGTGAATTCCAGATCAGCCTGGACTAGAGCGAGACCCTACCTTGAAAAACCAAAAAAAAAAAAAAATTAAGAGAAGCCTGGGGAGGATGTGGGAGGGGACTCTGACCATGGTATCATGGTATATTGTCTATATGGACAGAGGTTGTCAATAAAAGGTTTAAAAAAAATAGGAAGCCTGGCATGGAGACACATGCCTGGAAAACTCAGTACTTAGGAGACTGAGAAAGGAGGATTCAGAGATCAAGGTTGGCCTGAACTACACAAAGGGACACAGATTTTAAACTTCTTAGAGTTTAAAAACAGAGAAAGATGGAAGTGTTAAAAGTTACCATCAGGCTGGGCATGGTGGCTCATGTATCCCAGCATTCAAGAGGCAGAGGCGGAGGATCACTGTGAGTGCAAAGCCAGCCTGGGTAGAGTGAGACCCTACCTCAAAAAAAAAGAAAAGACACAAAAAAGTGTAGAAAAGTTGTCATCATAAATCCAAAACCAACCTGGACTACATAAATGAAACCTGTCTCAATAAGGACCAATAAGCGAAAAGCATGTCCAAATTTCTCATATATCACTAAAATATTTTAATTTGATCAACAATTACGAATTTGTAAACTGCTGTTTAAATCCAAGTTATTTCAGCAAGTCTAATTGTTGCAAATAAGGACTCAGTTCCCTGCCAGCCTCTTTAGCGTCAGGGTTACCATGGTTATCTCCAGGCTGGATTATACCACACAGAGCAGAGAAGTAGAGCCAGAGAGCAAAGGACTGAGAGGGGTTGTAATCCCAGCCCTCCAGAGACACAGGCAGGAGGACCAGCAGTTTGGGTCATCCTCAGCCACATAGCAAGTTTGAGGCCATCCTGGGCTACATGAGACCCTGTCTCAAAGACAGAGAGGGTGGGGAGAGTACAGAGAGCCAAGCTGACTCTGAGAGGCGAGAAGCCATAGGCTGGATGTGCACGCATCACGCACGTTCTTAAATGAGGACCCTCTGGCTTTTCACTGTAACTTGCTATTTAATTTCCTTGCACAGAGCCAAAGAAGATAACTTTGTAAGTCTTTGGCACCCCCTTTTGGACAATGTGGTTATTTTAAAACTAAAATGTGTTTCAGAGAAACACGTTTCTGAATATATTGTAGGCAAATTGAAATCGGGCACATATTATTTTTTTAAATATTTTATTTATTTATTTGAGAGAGAGGACAAAGACAGAGACAGAAAGAATGGGCACTCCAGGGCCTCCGGCCACTGTAAATAAACTCCAGACACATGCGCCCTCTTGTGTATCTGGCTTTACATGGGCACTGGGGAATTGAACTCAGGTCCTTTTGTGTTACAGGCAAGCACCTTAACCGCTAAGCCACTTCTTCATCCCCACATATTATTTTTTATATTTGGGGTTTGACTTTATTTTTAAGATAGATTTGCAGAATTAAGCTGTTCGTACAAACTTGCCACACAGCCCCCTCCCTCACATAGTTTCCCCCATCATTACACCTTACATTAGGATGGTACAATTGTTCGTGAAACAATATTTTGTGACAAACTTCATGTTTTCATTATAAGTATCACAGGGAATAAACTGCCCTAAAACATGAATATTTCATCTCCTCATTCTTTTCTCATTTCTCCCCAATCCCTGGTTACCATCATTTCTTTTGATTGTATGTATGGTATTGGCTTTTCAGAATTGCTTATTGTGGCACAACTTAGATGTCTATATTCTAGGCATGTATTGGTCTGGACACATATATGCTTGAGTTGGTAGAGTGCTTGTCTAGCATACGTGAAGCCCTGGGATTGGGCCTGGGGGCACATGTCTATAATCTCAATATTCAGAAGGTATAATCAGGAGAATCAAAAGTTAAAGGCCATCCTCAGCTACATAGTAACTTTCAGGCCAGCTTTGGATAATGATACCCTGTCTCAAAAAAAAAACCCTAGATTTTTATATAGATCCTAGATCTTACACAGATTCCTAAAATAAACCCAGTGCTAAGAACAATGAATATGTATCAGTAAAGTAAGAATCGTGCGTATCTTTCTTGTAGTTTAATACCATTTCTTTTATCATAATCAGACTGGATTCTTTCACTTAATACATGCATTAAAGGATCCTTCATATATTAGTAGAAATGGCCAGTAAGTATCTGAACAAAAATGTTTAATACCACTAGCCATCAGATAATACAAATTAAATGTACTTGGCAATTCCACCTCACCTCAGTCAGAATAACTATCATCAAAAAAGCAATAACAGAGGGGAGGGCAGAGGGGAATTGGCGATAACAACTCATTGTTTGCCCACTAAATGTTGTAACTCATTATGGACAATAATTTTTTTTAAAAAAGCAATAACAGGGCTGGAGAGATGGTTTAGATGTTAAGACAGTGGCCTGTAAAGCAGAAGGACAGGAGTTCAATTCCCAGTGTCCATGTAAAGCCAGGTGAGTTCATTTGCAATGAGTGGAAGCCCTGGTGTGCTCTCTCTCTCTCTCTCTCTCTCTCTCATAAATAAAGAATTTTTTTTAAAAAGCAGTAACAATGGTGAGGATGTAACAGGGCAGGGGAAGTGGGAAGGAACCCTTTTACACTGCTAGCAGGAATGTGAACTAATCCAGCCACTATGGAAATCAGTATGGAGGCTAAAAATAGATTATTACAATATATTATATTAATTTAACTAAAAATAGATAAATTATATGATCATCCTAGGCATCAATCCCAAAGACTTAAAGTCAACATATCACAGAGATACTTGTATATCAATGTGTATTGTACCATTATTCGCAATGGCTCAGTTATGGAACCAACCCAAGTCTCCATCAATCAAGGAATGACTAAAGAAATGTGGTACATATACAAAATTGATTTATTCAGCCATAAAAAAGAATTAAATTGTCATTTGCGGGAAAATGAATGTAACTGGAGATTATCATATTAAGCAAATTAAGTCAGCCTCAGAAAGATAAATGTTGCATGTTTTCCCTTGTGAATCCTAGATTTCATAGAGATTATAAAATTATGGATGGATTCATGACATGAAAGTAAAAGCAAAATTGGCCAGGGAGACAAAGGGAGCTAGCAGGATGGAGGAGGGAGAAAAGGAGGGAGTGGATGGGGGAAATATGCTCAAAATGCATTATATACTTATGAAAATGTCCTTACTTAACCTAGTGCCATGTGCAATGAGGATATGAAGAGATAAAAAGAGCCCTTGGGATCTAGCATGAGTTTTATCACTGAATAATATGCCATTGTGTTTCTGTACTGCAGCCTGTTGAGGACATCTTGATTGGCTCGGTTTGGGCTCCTCTAAACATTTGTGCAGGGATATTTTGCTAACAAAATATCTAAACTATCTCATTATCTAAATGACAAATGTTGATTTAGATAATGAGGTACATGATTTCTGCATCACCCATGAATAGCTGAGTTCAGTTCCACAAGGAACTGCCAAATCGTCTTCCAAAGTGACCAGTGCCATTGTGCATTTCCACCAACACCGAGTGAGATCTCCTGCCTCCACACCACAGTCAGCCTTGCTGCTATGGGATATGAGCCAATCTAATAAGTGCATATTGGTATCTGTTGTAGTCAGCTCACAGCGATGAACCTCCAAACCAGGCACAATAATGGGAGGAAATGATTTATTAAAGCTACAGATCCAGAGGAAGTTCCATAATGGTGGAAGCGGTTGGCCCCCTTTCACAGGTCCAAGCAGAGAGAAAGACCCATCACTAGCACCACACACACACACCAAAAAGTTGTGAGCTGTTCAGAGCTCAGACTGTTCTTTACATATCTATGGCGTGAATACCAGATCCACCTCAGAAAGACCTTAGGGCTGGAGCCTAGGATCCCACCAGGTCAAGGTGACACCTCCTCCAGCCAGGAGGCTGGAGAAAAATTGCAAGCTTTAATGCAAGTGCTGAATCTATTGGGGAACATCTATTCAAACTACCACAATATCTCATTGTTGTCTTAATTTACAATTCCCTAATGACAATTTACAATTTACAATTCCCTATGTTTTCTGCATATTTTCATAGGCTTATTTGCCATCTGTATATCTTGTAAATGGTGTCTGTTCAGGTCTTGGCCTTTTTTCTTAATTGAGTTGTTTATTTAATTGAGTTCTTTGCATATTTAGAAGCAAGTCTCTTATTGAGTCTGTGTCTTCCAATTATTTTACCCCAATATGTGATTTCTCTTTTCATTCTGTTGAGTGTTATTAATAATAAAGAAAATTTTAATCAAATTTAATTTTTCAATTTTTCTTTCATGGATTATATTTCTGACTTGTATCTAAGGCCTTGGTGGTAAACTCGGGCTCATCTAGATTTTCTCCTCTGTGTACTTCTTTTGTTTGTTTGTTTTTTTGTTGTTGTTTTTCAAGGTAGGGTCTTGCTGTAGCCCAGGCTGACCTGGAACTATGTGGTCTCAGGGTGGCCTTGAACACACAACGATCCGCCTACCTCTGCCTCCCAAGAGCTGATTTTAAAGGCATGTGCCACCACACCCAGCTCCCCTGTGGACTTCTAAAACTTTTATAGTTTTGTGTTTTAGGTCTATCACCTGGTTTAATCTTTTTTCTATGGGTAGCTAATTGTTCCATCACTATTTGTTGAAGAGTTTCTTTTCCCGCAATTGAGCTGATTTTGTTCCTTTCTCAAACATGACTTGACTCAATTTGCATGGGTCTGTGACTCAGTTCTTTATTCAGTCCATTGACCTGCTGGTCTTCTGTCTCATCCATGCTTTTGCCAGTATCATGCTTTCTGGACCTTGCAGCTGTGGTGTAAGTGTTCTGACCTCCCTCTGTGTGCTCTTGGCTACCGTGGGGCTTTTGTCTTGCCCAAAGTATCAATTTGTCTACATTTACAAAATAATTCACTGGGACTTCTATTATTGAGTCTAAAAATCAAGATAGATAGAATTGAAATCTTAATATTATGCCTTCCTATTCATCAAAAGAGATATATTTCCATATGTTTAGATGTTCTTTGATTTCTTTCATCAGAATTTTGGAGTCTTCCTTATGCAGACTCTAGACGTATTTTGTACAATATCTTTAATAATAATCAAAACAATGTTTTTAATTGGATAAACACTTGTGAAAAGATGAAAATAGACCCAATCCTCTCACCATGCACCAAAATCACCTCCAAATGGATCAAAGACCTCAACACAAGACCTGAAACTCTGAAAATCCTGGAAGAAAAAAATAGGGGGAACTCTCTATGAAATAGGAGTAGGGAAAAACTTCCTGAACAAACCTCTGGTAAACAAGGAAGTACAGCAATCACTTAACCAATGGGATCTCATCAAGCTAAAAAGCTTCATTACAGACAAACTTACCATACTCAAAGCCAATAGACCACCATCAGGTTGGGAGTTAATATTTGCCAGCTGTAACACAGAGAGGTCTAATATCTAGAACTTATAAAGAACTCAATAAACTAATAATAAAATATCAAACAGCCCTCACAAAATGGGCCTCTGAGCTCAACAGGGAATTCTCAGAGGAAGAAATACAAATGGCCAATTCTCTTTTAAGAAAATGTTCAACATCATTAATCATTAGGGAAATGCAAATCAAAACAACAATGAGATTCCACCTCACTCCAATAAGACTGGCAATCATTGAAAAATCTACCAACAATAGATGCTGGTGAGGATGTGGGGAAAAAGGAACCCTCCTTCACTGCTGGTGGGAATGCAAACATGTACAACCACTATGGAAAGCACTGTGGAGATTCCTGAACAGGATGGATATAGAAATACCAGTTGACACAGTTATCCCTCTACTGGGCATATATCCTCAAGACTCCTCATTTCAGCACAGAGACATCTGCACAACCATGTTTATAGTGGCTCAATTCATAATAGCTAGGAATTTGAACCAACCTAAATGCCCATCGCTAGATGAATGGATATCAAAAATGTGGTACAGATACACCATGGAATTCTACTCAGCAATTAAGAAAAATGATATAATGAAATTCAAAGAAAAATTGATGGATTTGGAAAAGATCATACTCAGAGAACTCACACAAGAACAGAGAGACAAGCGCTGCATATTCTCCCTTATCTGTGGCCTCTAATCAGGTTAAACCAAACTGTAAGTAGACATGACTAGTGATTCAGGTGAAAGGCAAAGGGGACAGAAGGAAATGGGGGCAGGTGTGGAAGCAACAAAGGGGGAGACATACACAAACCTAAACTAGCAATAATCTGACTTCATAGAATCCTTTCTTCTAAAGGGGGTGGAAGCCTACCTATGGTACAAAGGATGCTGACCTTTGGCGCCCC
>PVHP010046236.1:0-13297 GCA_004024765.1 Zapus hudsonius | reverse complement strand
AGCTCACCAATTCAGTAAACTAGTTAGCCTGTAAGCCCTAGGGAATGCCTGTCTTCACCTTTCCAGTGTTGGGATCACGGGCACATGCTACCATGTACAGCTTTAATAGGGGTGCTGGGATCTGAACTCAGGCCCACATCATCACGTAGCAAGCCCATGAATGACTGACCTATCTCCTCAGGCCTCACATTATCTTTTTACTTAAAGTAAAACAAGCACTTGTGATTCAGCCATTAATTCACTTTTTCCATTAAAGAAATTAATTGCACACATTTTGTTTGAAACTATCACTTATGATATATTGTTTTCATAAAATTCTATTTATGTATTTCTATATATCCTTTTTTCTGTCTATACTCAAGTCATCAGATTCCGCTATTGGTAATAATAGCTGCACGGCTGTATTGTGGTTTATTTAAAATTTTTATTTTTGTATAGTTTTCTCTGTTAATTTGTTCATAATGTCATTAATTAAGCCATTATTCTTTTTTGTTTATAATATCATTAGCAAAGACATTAATCTTTGTTGTATTAAAAATAACTGGCTTTACCCTTTATATCACTCCTGCCAAGGAGAGCATGTATGGCTTTAAATTTGTCAAGAGTTTTGTCTTAGAGTAATACACTTACATTACTCACTTCTATAAAACTGATTAGCTGCATTTGAATTTGAACTATTTGTTTTTTTAAATGTGATGCAGTACATTTTACTATGAATTTCAGAGTTTATGGTGAAAAATATCTGGAAAATTAAAGTCATAACAAAGCATGCTGTTGTAAGAAAAAAATGTTTATTTCTAGCTAGCAACTGTAAGTTATTTGTAATTATTAACTTACTATTAAACAGCTTTTATTCTAATCAGTTCAAAAAGCTAATGAAGATTAAAAAGAAAAACTTGGCCTGGAGAGATGGCTGAGCAGTTAAAGGCACTTACTTGCAAAGCCTGATGTCCTGGGTTCAATTCCCCAGCACCCACATAAAGCTAGATGCACAAAGTAAAATGGAGCATATATCTGGAATTTATTTGTAGTAGCAAGAGGCCCATTCTCTCTCTCTCTTTCTCTCTCTCTCTCTCTCTTTCTCTCTCTCTCTCCCTCCCTCTCCATCTCTCCCTTGCAAATAAATAAAAATATTTTAATTAAACAAAACTAATAAAATTATTGATTTTTCTTGGTTTAAAAAGAAAGTGAGGACCCAGTAATCTGGAAAAAAAAAAGTTGTTTTTCTCACAGTGTCAATGGAAGTTAAACTGTTGACATACTGACCCTTGTCTACCATTTCTAAGTAGAATAAAGGCATCTCCTTTTTTGTTGTTTTGTTGTTGTTGTTGTGTTTGTTTTGTTTTGTTTTCCACACAATTTCACATTTATTGATCTTACTTCTGAGACAGTACACAGGCTGTTCCCTCAGTCATGGGCACAAGGATTTGCTGGTCTCACCCACTCAATGGCTCATTCCCAGGATCCCTAGTCCATGCCCCCAACTGCAGTTATTTATCCAAGTATCAGCTAGGTATCAGCCCATTCTGTGGGTCTTACCCACATGGGCTCCACTCACTTGGGATTCTTTGTTTTTTATTAATATATTTATTATGAATAATTACATACATTGTATGAGCAAATCTTGTGATGGTGTCCCCATTTCCCTCGTCTCTGTCCCCTACCCACTGGGGGTCTCTCGTCAGTATGCATACTGGATCTGTCCATAGGTTATGAACTGCACCAGATATAGCCAGTTTTTTTTTTCTTCCTCCTTTGTGCGTTTTTGCTGAGGGGGACAATGTCTCTGGATATTCTCCCCCACCATGACTCTTACATTCTTTCCACCCCTTCTTCCATTCAGTTCCCTGAGTCATAGTGGGTGAGTTTTAATTCTGGTTTATTGTTGAGCTCTTAAGAGTCTCTGGACTTCTGCTTTGGGTTGTGTTGATATCATTGGTGTCTGTCTCCATTGACATTTCATGGGTTATCTGACTTGCTGTGGTGATTGGTCTCCTGTTTATCTCATTACTTTCTCATAGGTTTCTTTTGGGCCCTGTGTGACAGGCCAGGGGTGGTTTATCTGCCAGGTTGTCAGCCATCATCCAATGTCTTGTTGGTGGAATTGTCTCCAGCTCTCTCAATGCCTTCTGAAAAATACAAACAGAATCTCCATTGGAGAGTGAGATCAGCATAGGTTAAATGAGACAAACATTGCAATTTTGGCAAGATTCTGATGGGTGTAGCCTCTCTGTAGCTCTCTGGTAGTGGGAATTTCCTCTTGGAGCCAGGGTCTCACTCTAGCCCAGGCTGACCTGGAACTCACTCTGTAGTCCCAGACTGGCCTTGAACTTATAGTGATCCTTCTACCTCTGCCTCCTAAGTGCCAAGATTAAAAAGGCATGTGCCATCACACCTGGATAAGACAAAATCTCTTTGTCTAAACAGCCTGAAACTCTGAAGATCAAGTGACACACATACATGTCCATCAATCTTCTGCATTTCTCCTGTGGCATCCACTATGCCATATTAAATGATAAGCATGTTAAGAAGGGTTGTGATCATAAACATGCAACAGTTTCCTAAAGGTGACAAGACTCATAAGGAAGACTATATATCACATTCTTTGTTGCTATCTCAATTATACAAAGAAAATATAGCAATATTAATTGAAATTATTATTAATGTCAATATTAGTATATTGACATTCTAGTATATCTGTATTAAAAAGTGTCTGAATGCCATCCAGTCCCCCAAAACTCTTCCCAAAGAGGTAGAAAACTGTATTTCTCCTTATGTAACTCTACTACTCTGATCATGGCTGAAGGATCAAGGACTAAGGTTCTGCCTAAGAGATGGATTAACACAAGCATTCTGTCAAATGGAAAAAAATCTAAAATGGAGGTTGATTCAGTCAATATTTATAATTTTTTGAGCTTCTACTAAGCATCAAACACTCTGAAGTGAACTAGTAACATAATACTTAACCCAAACAGACATAAGATCTACCTCCATGAAACTCATAATTTAGTGAGATAAATAGATACTCAAAATATTTTATCAATATTACAAAATATACAAGAGATTAGAGGGAGGAAGTGGTCATAGTGGAAGGGAAGTGTTGTCAGATATGGCTTCTTAGAATAAGCAAGATTTGAGCTGATAGCCCACGGAAGAGAAGCAATTAAATAGGCGAGGTCATATATGTGCTAGTGGAAGCCAGAAGCATTACTGAATAAAATGCCAAAAGGGATTATATATCAGGAATTTGAGAAGAGAAGCTAGGACTTATATTTATAGAACACACATAGAGTAATCAGAAAGATTATGAATCCACGAAGAAGCAGCCATTGAAAATTATTCAATTAATCATAACCCTGCACAGAGAAAAGGAGGTAGTTTAAGAAGATGAGGAGACTCGGTGCATAGATACAGAAGAGAACAGAATGCTCAAGCCTGGGAAGCAGTGCGTCCGCTCAAGGACAACGTGAAGAGAGGCAGCCAGAAGCCCTTGCTGGACAAAGCAAAGGCAGAGACCAAGTTACCCTGAAATCAGGGCAACAAAGTGTCCGCTGAAGGGTCAAGTGTGTACCCAGCCCGAAGATCTGAGTATCATCGCAGTGTTCTAATACCTGTGCAAATAATCAATTGAATTATCCCTGTTTTCTTTGCCCACTTGTATATTTTGGCAGTATATTCCACTGAAGGGAGGTTACTCAAGCAAGTCAATCTGCTAAAATATGTCTAGAAAGTATAACCTTGGCAAAATCATGGATTCCCTCATATGGACCACAGTCATAAGAAACTGTTATTTTTCGTAAGTCTTATGGAGTTCCAAAAATAGGGCAATTTATAAAAACTGTGAAAATATGAGAGATTTATTGTTGTTAAAGACTTCTTTAAGAAAGTATGTAAAAAAAAAGAGTGTATGTAATTTTAATGTGGAATAAACACTAGGTGATGAATTACATTAAAATGGCTTCTGTATAAGACCACAAAAATGTACCAGAATTTTAAGTTTGGGTTAGGTGTGATTAGGTAGAAGAGGGTATTCCAGGTGGTAGAACTTAACCTGTGACAGCAGTGATTGGACAAGAAGCACTGCTCCCAATAGTCTATTCGTTCCAGCAATCTTACTGAGAGGCCAGGAGACCACAGTGCTATAGAAGGATCATGGGAAAACTTGATTCAAATGTTTTCACAGATTAAACTCAAGGTGAGCCACTCACACCAAGATAGATGAGTTCAGATGGTCACATTTACTTTCATGTGAGAAGGAAGCTAGGTGTCTTTTTATTTTTCAACTTCTGAATGACTTTGAACAACAGAAAACAGACCCACTAAGCTGCTGATGCTTTTGCTGTATTCGTTGTCCTGGTATAGAGTGACTGTGACCCTTGCTTCTGAATCTGTCCTGGGAGTTGCAAACAGAGACATAGTGTCAGCTTGTTGAAGGACACATTTGAAGACATCTAATCCTACCACAGTTGATTTCTATGTGCATTTACAGTCTATGGAGTAGAATTTACTGATAGGTACATCTTTACCTAGTAGGTAAATGGGCCATTATCCCCTCTCACAGATCACCAATGTTAGATTTTTCATCAAGACACAAAATAAACTGTAGTCCTCTTGCTTTAAGAATAACTTTACATAGACTTTTTCCAATTACTGGCTGTTTTCTCACTTATATTCACAATAAAACTCCTAGAATACATCTTCCAGGTCCTTGTCACTCAGTCTATGTGGAACCCCCACACACACACCCATCATTAGCCATCACTAACTGCTCACTGGTATTATTCCTGTTGAGACCCCCATGACTTCAGAAACAGTATGCAAGTATCACTACTCAGCTCTCTCCCTAGATTTCTGCCTCAGTAACACTGACTTAAGGTGAGTGCCATCATGACTGGCTTTATCTACCTTCTTGAGGATATAGTTTTATAAACAGGATATAGCCGGGTGTGGTGGCACATGCCTTTATTCCCAGTACTTGGGAGGCAGAGGTAGGAGGATTGCTGTGAGTTAGAGGCCTGAGACTATATAATGAATAATTCCAGTTCAGCCTGGGCTAGAGCAAGGCCCTGAGTAAAAAATTAAAAAACAAAAAAACAAGAAGAAGAAGGAGGAGGAGGAGGAGGAAGATGATAGATAGAATGATAGATAGATAGATAGATAGATAGATAGATAGATAGATAGATAGATAGATAGATAGATAGATAGATAGATAAAGATATATAGATATATATGAAGCAGCCATCTTCTGGGAAGATTGCTCAGTGGATAAAGTATTTACCACATAAGCTTGAGAACCTGAATTCAGATCCACAGACCCAATGTAAAAGCTGGAAGCCCTACCTGGGGTCTGTAATCCTAATGCAGCTCTGAAGAGATGGGAAGCAGGAACAGAATTTTCCCAGTCCTCACGAGAATGGTAGATGATGAGAGACCCTGCCTCAAGGACTGACCCATAAATTGCTGTCTGACCCACCCCACACTGTGGCATGCACACATCCATTACACAGAGAAACACATACCAAATAAATAAAAAAATAGAATAGATAGATGAATAGATAAACAAACCACAGTAATGTCAGGAAATGGCAACAGATTTGCCAAGTTGGCCAACTAAAATCCTTGGAGCCATCCATCTTGAACAGTAAGGTATCTACTTACTAATGAATCATCTATTCCAAAACATATCTGAAACCTGACTGCTCTCACCTTCTGCATTCTCAACACCCTGCTCCAAGCACACCATTTCTTCTCGAGGTGATGACAGAGGTCTCCTAACCATTCCTCCTACTTCCAGCCCTGCTCCGGGTCTATTCTACACTCAGCAGGCTTTGTTGTGCTTGAAAAGCAGCTGCCAGATCACAATTATCCTGTGATCATAATCTTCAAACTACTCACAGAGACCTTCAAGGTACCACAGGGTCTACCTCAAATGTGCTTACAGGCTGCCTCATGGGAGCCCCCCCCATCACCCTTCTGCCCTCATCTCCTACAGCTCTTCCCAACCAGCCGCTGGGAACCCCTTGCTCTACTGAGCACTGGCACAGGACCTCTGTGCTTGCTGTTTTCTCTGCTTGCAATGTTCTTCCTCCAAGCACCTCTCTGCACCCCTCATTCGCTCCAGATGCCCAATGGTCCCTGTACTGGTAAGACCTGAGAGCCTTTTGTAAAATAATCCTTCTCAACTAGCCCAGCTTTCTCTATAGCTCCAGCCATCATCAACAGTATGTGTGGACAAACCAGTTATAAATATTTCATACATATTTAAAACCATTCACATAATTCTTAAATAAGCTATACCTTATATCACAAATATGCAATTTTACATGTCTGTTCGTATACTTATTTGTTTTCTCCTCCTAAAACGTAAGGTTCATGAAGACATAGATTGGCCTCTTTCATTGACTTGTATACTCTCAGTGCCTAGAATTAGGCCTGGCATATAATAAACTCTCAATGCATATTTCTTAAGTGAGTAAGCAAAGGAATTCCTCCCCTCCTTCTACTATGCCTGGACTCAGAAGAAGCCACCATCTTGTCATGTGGGTAGTTCTCAGTGACACCTTCCTTTGACCCTCAGCTTAGATTTTATGAGATCCTTATGAAGCCTCTCTCACTTTATAAATTGAGTCTTGTTTAGCCCCTAACCATACCAGACATAATTTCCCTCGCTAGATTTAAGAAATACAAATATATTTTATAGTATTTATTACAAAGTATATTTAAGCTAGGTTAGCTTGAATAAGATAGTCATAAAGGAAAAGTGTGTATGTGTGTGTTTTATGTGTTTCTTTAAAGTTTTCCACAAAAATTAGTTATTTTTAACTTTGGTTAATTATGATATTTAACACCAATCTGTTTAGAAAACTAATTTATACTGTTTTTCCATTTTCTAGGTGCTAATCAGGAAGTTATAACATAAGTTCTCATCAGATAATACACTTATCCCAAACAAGCAAAAAAGGTAACCAAATAAAGGTGCCATTGGGTAGTATAATTTGAAATAATACTTTAAGCATAAAGACAGTGTACCTCATCAGACTTATTTTTATCTTTTTTTTAGGTAATAATAAAAGACATCCATGTCCCAGGCCAATCTGAGCTTTACAGCATCACAACGGAGGTCACGATAGTTATAATTTATAATGAACTGTGATTGTTTTCCTTTCATTTTCAACTGGAAAGCAGTAATCTCACCACTGACATCAACGGGAGACAAAACCAAACCAGCCCCTGTCTGTATTTGATGCAGATAAGTCTGTTTGAGGATGTAGACAGCTTTCTAGACAATCACTAGAGATAGGACCTTAATTTAACCCAGAGCCTGAAGCATTTCCTTTGGGATGTGGATGACTGATAACATAGACGAGGGCAGAGAAAGTATAGATTTATTGAAAAATGGATGTTGCAAGCAGGGGGTGGTCAATTTCTCCCTCTAAGTCATTGTTTAAAAGGACAAACTTAAATCCTCTTTCAGGATGAAAATCTTAACTCTTAGGGAAAAAATGGTAACTTCAAAAATCATATGTCATTGGCATATTTAATGTTTCATCTCAGACCATAAGCTGCCTACGTCCCTCCAGCTCCTCACGCAATAAAACGGCATGACTACCCTTGTTTCACAATCCTCTGCACAGGACACCTCGGGGATTTTTAATTTAAAGAAAATGAGTCCTTCACTGACAGCTTGATAACCTTCCCATGGGAAGAACAGAGAAAGGTCTCCTGTTTATGGCACTAATGAGCATTACAGAAGAGGCAGCTTCTTTAAATGGGGGAGTAAATAGACCTCTATTAGCAAAAACAATATTCTGTGTTTCTTCTATATCACAAGCTTCAGGAATAACCTTTTAGCAAAGTGAATAAATAAACCATAATGGCTTGCTTGCCCTTTAGTAAGCAAAATATCAAGAACTCGCACAAGGGCAGAGGTTAAGTAACTCTTTTATTTACTAATGATAAAGTTAATTATGTGAAACATAATTCTACTAGGGTGGGAAGGAAATTTTCTTTTAACCAACACTTAGCCCTCACGGTGAGTTTGGAAGAAATATTGCAAGTCTTCCAAGCATATGCTCCGCTCATCTCTGCCTATAGTCTGAACTGTCTGAACTATGTTTGTAAACATAACCCTGGGTGCATTCCATTTAAAATGGGAACGGTCAATCATGGCTCTTTCTGGTCTGCTTGTAGTAGTTTCAATATCCATTAATAATAAATATTCCTTAGTAGCCTTTTCATCAGTTTGAACTAACCAAGTGGCACCACTGGGTAGCTAATTATAAAATAGCTGATGTTACAGAAGAATTAAAACAGCAAACGACTCATCTGGTTTTTCAAAAATCTTATGAACACTGCATGTGAATTTTAATATGTAATGTTAATTATGCGGTTCTTTGCAGCAGTGACCTCTTTTCATTACTTAGGCTCCATGCGTGCATGTGTGCGAGTGTGTGTGTGTGTGTGTGTGTGTGTGTGTCATTTACCTTGATTACAAAGTCAAACCATTCTAGCTGAAATTGAAAATATGGGCATATTTATAGAGAAAACAGAGGGCTGTGTTTTGATAAGGTCTCCAGAGGAGCAGGGCAAAACCTAACCCTGTAAGAAAGGAGGGCTGTCGGGGCTTTGTATCAGACAGCGGTAAGGAAATCCTAAGAGGGTTTGTTACATGAGCCAGTGGGCTGAGGCAACCTTTAACATGCAGGAAACTGGAGTTAATTAAACCGTTACCGGGATCCTATCTATCATCCTCGCATGTGCTCTAACCCAAGTCCATTTACATTTTAAAATTGAAAAAATGTTCTCAGGACCGTTGATAAACCGTGTTTACTGTCTCTATTGATTTGCAACTTGTGCATAACCTTTATGTTTTAATTATCGATAGTATTTCTTGAAGGCTCTTCTGAAGCAGTTGCTATCTGATTAGACTTTACTGGCAATTACTAAACACTAGGAGTACACCTTTTAATGGACGAATCTGCTTCCAAGTCATTAAATGATGATGACTGCAGTAGTGAAACCGCTAAGAAAAAAATAAGGCTGCCATGCTGAAGCTACACATGGGTTTGCTGCCCAGGAAGCAGACTCACGTGGGCTGTTTGCTTGCTTCAATGGGATGGGGCAGTGGTAAAGGGGTATTTTATACACAGTTTATCAAAGTATACACAATTACATAAGTAACTATAAGTTTAACACCTGGGGAGCTTTGTTTTGAGGAATAGCTGGATTACATTAGAGCTTTTTTCTAACCTAAATATTTTTATGAACGAAATTTGTGTTTATTATAATATAAATTGAATCTGCACAATGTGCACTTATTTATTCATTTCCATTAACATTTATTGAATACCACACAAAGAGCTCATTACATGGATCATCTCATGATCGGCAGGTGTGTTCGTATGAGCCCTTTTACAAAGAGATTTAAACAGACACCGTAATTTGCCTCAGGTCACACAGCCTGAAGGTAGTTTTCCACCAACAGGTACTTGATACCAGATCATATGCTTTTAACATTTTAGTATCAACATACTTACCCAGCTTTTCAATCGAAGGACCAATTATGACAGCAATTTCTAAAACTCAAAATAGTTTGAACCCAGTAATAACATGAAAGGGAGTTTATGGGCACATATTCCATGTCAAGGGGCTTAAGCATGCTGAGTAGATTTCCATAAGGAGACACACTAAGGAAAATGAAGGATCAAATTATTAGGATCCTGCCTGTACTCTTAAAAGAACAAACAAAAATAGACATGATCCTGAAATTTCTGATTCATACTAATGTTTCAAAGGCAAATATCACTCCGAGCACACTTAAGATATTCATCCACATACTGCTTGGTACATTTGAGAGAAACTTAGGAACATTCCCCCCAAGCACTCCAAAGGCCAGCATGAGGTGGATCCATTAGCTGATAATTGGGGGACTCTACTCTTTCTATTATAGGTAAATGTGTCAGAGCCACCAGGGTTCTTCTGAAGGATCATGCAACCAAGCACCCCAAGCTCAGGAAGTCCTAAAACCTCCATTGAGCCTTCCCTCCCCTCCTTTCCACACTTGGTAAGGAAAGTAATGGAAGAAGGCACACTCTAAAGCCAGACTGCCCAGATTCTCAAAAGTTCAGACTCACACTGGCTGCATGGCCTTGAATTAATCACTCTGTGACTTAACTTCTCCAACTGTAAAATGAGAATGTGACACCAGGTAACTTATAATGAGGATTAAATAAACTGCTACATGTAAAGAACTCAGAACAGTGATCCATGCAAGCCATAGGCATGGTCTAGGTACCCTGATTGTCATAGATACCATTATTAGTCAAACAGTGTGCTGCGGTTCTCAAACAATACTTTGGCCAAGTAGTCTTGTAACTATGATCTAATTGGTGATTTGATGAAAAGTTAATAAACCCCAATAGCATGAGTCCTTGGCCCCAGATGCCATATGCTTTCATTTTTCTAAGTAGTGTTTATACTCCAAGGACAATGTGGCTAGAACAAGGGCTGGTCCAAGGGCTTTAGGGTGACTATAAATGAACTCCCCCTGTGCTCCCGGATCCAGGTAACACTAAAGCACTGTGTGACCTTGATGGCCACAGATAGCTCCTGACCACAAGTCTTTCCAAGGCTTTATCTGGAAACTTAGATCTTCATATTCTCCAGGGAAAACATTCACCCATTTCATGGCTTTCATAAATGACAGGTGCAAAGACAGGAATCATGTGTCTAGCCCTTAAAACTAGTTAGTCCACAAAAGGGAAAGAAGCAACTATTTTTTAAGTCAATAGATCTTATTCTATAGTATAAGGGGAAAAGTTATGATACCTTCTTCTGGCCCATCATAAAGATATAGCCAAGGCCTCTTTACAATGGTTAGACAGACTGACAGAAAAGAAGCATAACCCATTCCATAACTAAAGAAGATAATTAAAGAAAAGAAGAAATGAGAATCAATGTTAATTTAAATTTCTGTATGCCGACTAAAAAAATAAAACTCTTTTTAGAACAAGATATGACTTCCAATAGCCATCAAATGTCAAACTAAACATTAGCTATTTCATTTAAAACATTAGTGAACACTGATACAAGGAGACAAAAAGAATGCTGCTTCTTCTTCTAACTTCTTAATTTTGTTTTGTTTTTCACTTATAAACGGTCATAAATTGGTGCCATGCTAGAAACACTGCATCAGTGGGACAGAGGAGGGTCTGTCACTCAATCCTATGTCTCTAGGTTCTCCTTGCCAAGAGACCTCATGCTGGAACTCCACACTATAGATTATTCACAACTTTCTTACAGGACTTCACCTTTGCCTGTGTGGATATGTGATTAAAAGATCCTGCTTACAAAGTAATGGGTACCTCTGCATTTGTATTAAATTTGTATTCATTACTAGAATACTGTTTCCTAACCATATTTTATGTGCCATAAAGATAAAGTTGTTGCAAAAAGATGCTAAAATCTCTAATAATTTGGATAGGAATAATGATTAGAATGATCTTCTTTTGTGTACTATTGAGTAAATCCTTTAACTGGAAAAGCCGAAAGAAGGGAATCCATCATTTCTATATCAAATTGACTATTTTGAGTTATTTTTAAATTATAACTCAGAAAGAAAACACTAGCCAGAGCTATCCCTTTAGCCTCTTATTTCATAGTCACTTTGTTAAGAGCTGGCTCCAGGTCCCTGGCAAGGAGCCAGGCATCTGCAAACCACACAGGAAGTAGACATCTTAGAACATTTTAAAATACTTTTATTGGAAAATCTAATATATGAACATACTGCAAATTGGTTATATTCCCATCAGGACTTCCTCTTCTGTCCCCTCTCCCCCGCCCCAATTCCACTGAAGTCCCTCCTCATTTGCTGGTTTCAGTAATCACTGTGTGGTCTTGAATGCACCAGTTGGTTTGTGTAGAGGGCAGTGCCTCACAGTACACCATCCCTGCCAGTGGCTTTTATGTTCTGTCCAATCTACTCCTACACTGTTCCCTGAGATTTGAGGTGTGATAGAAGACTCCTTTAGTATTGAGCACTCAGCAGGCTCTTAGTTTGCTTTGATGAATTTTGAGTCTCCCCAGTGTCTCCTGCCATCTCCATAAAGAAGGTTGTCGGGCTAACAATGAGAGCAGCATGCATAGCTAATCCACCACTCCGTCTGTAACATTTCCTGGACCCTAGCCAGTGTGATAGAAATGACCTGTCCAGGGCTAGGCACTAGGCTTTCTCTGCTTGTCATTGTTATGAGTCTTGGGTCTCCCCACTGTTTGTCACCATCTTTAAAAAGCAGGCTCTCTAACCAAGAATGAGAGCAACATTGATGAAACGGGATAAACATATATCTTTAGAAGACTTTTTGATGGACCTAACGTCTCAATTTAGCCAAAGAGCAGTGGAACCATCCCTCTAAGGTCTCTGACCTTCTAAGTCGTAGGCTTTTGACTTGGTTCTCATACCAGCCACGGATTCCCTTCCACTGAGTAAGTCTCATATCCAATCAGAGAGCAGGTGATCACCCACAGAACGTACATGGGTACGTCTTGCCTGACTGGTTGATTCTGTAGCTTGCAGGGCCCACTGCTTGTTCATATTGTTGACTTTTCTGCCCTAGCAGCTCACATAGTGCTTTTGAACACTAAGAGCTACCTGGCAGAAGATTGTTTTTAAGACAAACAACAATACTCACTGGAATTAAAAATAATTGTGTCGAAAATCCTTGGTTTCTGTCTCAATGGTCTATCCTGTGTTGATTGAATGACTGTGGTTATAAGTCCCTTGTTGATCTGTCATTGTCTGCTGAGTTCCCTATGGATCCTCCCCAATATGACTGTGGTGGTGCCTCTCTTGCCATTTTCGACACAAGAACCCCTAAGCTCGCAACATTAAAGCAGCCTTATTACTCACCCACCACGACTCAGGGAGCTGAGCGGAAGACGGGGTGGAAAGATTGTGAGAGCCATGGTGGAGGAGACTGTCCAGAGGCATGGCACCCCTCAGTAACAACACACTTGGGCCAGGAGAAACAGGCTGAGTACTATGATATCCAGGATCCCTTGCCACAAGGACTAATACAGACAGCCCACGGAGGAGGATATACAACTGATCAGAGATGGGGAGGGGGGAATTGGGGAATTCGGGATAACAACGCATGGTTTGTCCACTAAGTAATGCAACTCATTATGGACAATAAATATATATTTTAAAAAATAATTGTGCATGTATTCTTAAGGTAGAAACACTGAATCTCAAAGAAGTATTGAGCTGTGAAATGTTTTCCTAATTTCTCAAGGTTGA
>PVHP010046235.1:0-13368 GCA_004024765.1 Zapus hudsonius | reverse complement strand
CTTTATTTGAAATTGTTAGTTTATTCATATACCCATTTCTTCATTCTTTTATTCTATTGTAATAAATTCATGCACTGTCAACAGAATTAAATTAGGAATGCACATACTTTAATTAAAATAATTCTATATGTATATTTACATACATTTTCTTAAAATATTAATTTACTAAAATACATAAATTATTTTAATATGTAGAGGTATATTTAGAGGATCCACTCATGATGCTTAAAATAAATACAAGTAATTATTTTATCATGTTATATTACACTGTACTAAATAGCATAGTATTGCATTTTAGGGAAAGTCCAAGTTAACATTTTTTAATCTGGTAGACATATGATTATTATGTAATTATTTTCTGTAATATGTAAAATTTAATTGACAATTTTCATGCAACACTGTATTGAATAAATCATAATGGATATGATGAATTTAATAACATAACAATTCAATATTTGAACCCTGCAAATACAAACAGAGATATGATAATAAGAAAATAGAAAAGTAATACACATTAAGGAAATACACTTATAATGCACTTATATAATGACATGTTTATACTGTGTAATTTTTGCTAATTCTAATATAATCTATTTATTTGTAACAAACTATGTGTAAGGTTGAACCATTGATATAATATAATACACGCAACATATTTTTCTGACTATAAAATGACCAAGAAAATTGTGTACAGGATATTTTGTGGGAAACTTACCCATTTTTTCTGTTTTCTCAACAAATACATGCAGATCCCTTTGTAATTGTCTTCTATATTAGGTGTACAATTTCATAGTTAGTAATAACTGAGTGAATGAGTGTATAAAATCAATGGATGTACATGATAATACTGAGACAGGGTCTTATGCTGTTCATTTTTCCCTCAAACTCATTATGCAGCTGATTCTGGCAGTAAGGTCCTGATCTTCCTATCTCTTTCTCCAGAGTGTCGAGTTCACCTTCTTGCACCATCATGCTAATTTAATAAATGATGTTATTACTTACAACCTACATACATACAGGTATGAGTTGATCAGTTCTCTTGTATGTGTATGGTAAATAATTCTTAATAAAATACTTGAAATCAGTATATTTCATATCAAAATCAGAAATTAAAATCTTGACATAAAATCTCAATTCCATATGATCATTAATGCAACATCCCCTTGAAATGCATGTTGTAATTTTCATCATTGTTACTAAAGGTTAAAACAACTATTATTATTACTTTTTACAAGATGAACAATTATTATTATGTTATCTCTTTCTTACTAATAAATAATTCTATACATGATCTAAATAGCTTTTGTTGCACATGATTTCACTATTAAAATGGATGTGCATTTCATCTTTTTTGAAAATTGGCTTCTGTAGCCAAGTTGTATTCACTTTATTACTTACTATTGCATTGGGTTTGGTCATTCTCTGCATGATGTCTTTACAACAGACAACTTTTTTTCTGTTTTTACTCTTGCTCTTTCATCAAGCTCTACCATTTCAACAAAGCTGCATGAATGGCACAGTGTATTTTGTGACATAATGTGACTTCAAACAGGTTTTTAATTCACAGAGCTGATTGAGACTTACTGTACTTTTGGTTTTCACAATATGGGAAAGAGAGAAAAAAGTCAATGAACCCCAAAACAAATAATGCAGTAAAATGGTCAAAGCTTCATCTTGAATAATAGAAAATGTCACTTTTATGGAAATGTGTCTACACAAACAGAAGTGCTTCTGTATCAAGCAGGTGATGGAGCTCACCATTCGCCTTGGTCTCATCCTAAGGCTCTGCATTGGAAATACAGTTTGTTTCAAAACTCTCAAGAGTTCATTTTTTCTACCAACCTGTAAACTAAAGTGTAGATAAACTTCATAGAATGTTTTGAAGAAAATATATCATGGCCAAAAATAAATCATCTGAATTCTCAGGTCAGCACTACAGTAAAGGAAATTGCATCTGAAGCAAGATCCAAATGGAGGTCACTAGCAATTCTTCTAGATGTTTCTCCTAAAATAAAACTACCAATACTATAAATAGTTGCTATAGAACTTGGAGGAAATATTGCTTACCTAATACAGTGACCCCTGAATTGACATTCTAGATCTACGTGGCACTTTATCCTCAGAAATAGGCTCAGACAACATTTTCTGTTCAGGGGATGAAAACAGGAAGACCTGGTGTCATATAGACCCAACTCAAAAGAATATGGTGTTCAACAACACCAAAAATGTTCATGTTATCTATGGATTTTCCTTCCCTACAAAATTTATTAGCATTTTATCATTTTTTCTCATTTATCTTTACATCAGGATTAGCATACATTGCAAAAATTTAAAAGTCTACATATTTTTCAAGGAACCAAGTTGTCAACCTACATAGTTCCCTACCCAGCAGTGACATTTTGTACCACTTTGTGCCTCAGCCACCAGGACCAGTGACCCCAGTAGCTCCCACTATATACTACCTTGTAGATGACACTTGTAACCACATGGTCAACAAAAAAATGATTCCTGGAAAGTGCCTGATCATAGAAGCTGGTTCCAGGCTCTTAATGTTGTCCATCAGTTTTTAGTTTGTGGGAAATAACAATGGTTGTATCCATAGTTTTCTGCTTCCAGAACTCTCTAGGGAAATAAGCCCACTAGCTGCACCAAAATGACCTTGTATCATGGAGATGAGATTCATAATTTTTTTTTTCCCTGTAGAGTTATCAGACAGGCACTTGACAGCCTAATGCTCTTTCTCACTATCCAAAGATCAAAGTTGACTTAAAAATCCATCACTAGCACACTTCTCTGCTTATACTCTGCTAAAACTGCAGAATGGATGTGAGGGTTTTTTTGAGGGGGGAGGATTTATTTCAGACTTACAAATTCCAGGGGACCAATCTCCATGGCAGAAGCTGGCTTTCTTCCACAAAAAAAAAAAAAAAAACAGAGAGAGACACCACCACCAACTAGCAACGCACCAGAGCACAGGATTGCGAATCTTGATTTAATTTCCTAATCGCTAATTTTGACTTTTGGGTATTTGTAGAAATTTGTTAATTGAGGTGATTTTATCCTTTTCTGTCGCATTTACTGACGTTCAGTTTCTGAAATCTACTTTCCTAATTCAAATTCGATAATTTGATTCCAGCTATCCATTGAGATATTGTTTTGCTTAATAATTTACAGTGGGATGTAAAATAAATTATATGGCATACTTTCATATATCTCAGCCAAGAGCATCTTTCATATATATATATATATATATATATGTAAAATCTATATATTTTATGTAAAATAAGATTGAGATTATTTTAGTTAATACTATGTTAATGTTATTTTCACAATTTTTTGATATGAAGAAATTAATATGGTCAATTGATGTATTATGATTTTAATATCTTTGGAAACTAAGGAAGCTAGTAAGTTTATATGACATTATATATATATATATATATATATATATATATAGTTTAAGTTTCCTTATTTGGTTTCATTATCATTCACAATCAATGACTTTGATATTGACTTTTAATATCAACTGATAGCAGCAAATGCTTACTTTCCACTTGGTTTCTGCATCATGAAATTGGCATTTTTCATTGTTGCCTCCTAAGAGGATGTCTGCTCAATTAGCAACTCTTGGCCTGTGCTTATAATTTACAATTTGACAAAAGAATCAAGAGAAAATTAAAAGATGTGATAACAGCATAGAAAGAAGAACAAAAGTCTAAGTGAGTTAATGCTTTTATCAACAGATTAAATAAATGAGACTTTTCTCCATAGAGCAAAATATACCTGAGACCAGATAGGTTGGAAATGAACCTCAGAATACTCAAGGGAGTATAAAATTAACAGTGTATAATTCTCACACTTGAATTCTACCTAATCTTTTAATTGAAAGAACACAAAAGACAAAGGAATATAGCAAAGGAAATTAAAAGAAAAATATGGTACAGTTATTCGTAGTATTTGACACATATTCTTAGTACTTTTTAATAAATATCACTTGTAAGTAAGTGAATGATATTTAATGAAAAGTAGTAATTTTTATTATGAGCACATGGTATAAAAATCTAATATATATCATTTACACAGTGTTTGTGAATGGAATGATATTTACAATTAATGGGAAGCAATTTTAAAGATTCATGTTAATGATATTTAATAGCAATAAGAATTCCTTGCTTGCTTCATGCCTCACACTGCTCTGAATGACCTATCCATACTCATATTGTCTTTTCTACAAAAGAATTCTAATTGGACATTTTAGGAACATATAAGTTACAAAGTTTGAGCAGTGGGAATCTCAGGTTAAAGGGATTTTGATATTGGGTTTTATCTGTTACACGAATAAAATATTTCTTTGGACAGTTCTTCATAATTTGTATTATTTTGTTCCTATTTGTTTAAGAAATTATCTATTAAGCAATTATTTTCACATATACTTAATTTATAAATTAATTATACAATAGGAGTTTAATCAAGTAAAATATTTTTGAATGAATTATATTTGGGAGAAAAATATAGTGTTGTGCCCAATAAAGGTAATTAAAAGTACATAAAGTACATGCAAAAAATATAATCAGATACTTATACTGTGTAACTTATGCTAATATGTAAGTTATATCATTAGTGTGAATCTGCCTTTTAACATATTTAAATTTCATAATTGGTGATCTGGATAAAATACCACCAATTGAGAGTTATATTTTACTATTGGCTCTATCAACAGTTTTTTTTATGATTTTAAGAAGATATGTAATCTATTACAGAGAACACTAATTTAAATATAAATGAGATTAAAATATTCAAATATAGCTATTTCACATACAATGATGAGGCATATTTTATTAGTTTTGTCACTCCCTATGATTGCTTGTTTTAACCAAAAATTAACATTTCAATAACAAAATATAAAATGTTCTTTCCACAACTAGATATATAATCAATTATATATATATATATATATATATATATATATATATATATATATATATATATATATATATATTAGATAGCATATAATATCTGTATTACATATGTTATATATAGCACATAATATAATATGCATTATATTATATAACATATAATATAGAGAGAGTTAATAGATCAATCAAAATATGCTATGATAAATGTTTTTACTTCTTTTGAAAAACTGATATGAAATCTACTTATGGTAATGCTTATGTCTATGATTATTACTTATAATAATAATTTTTAATTTCAATTTAAAAATGGAATTTCTTCTATAAGTTGCCTATTTGTCTTTCTTTCTGTCTCTCTTCTCTCTATTTCTCTCTGCTTGTCAATTAATTAATTAAAAATATATTTTTA
Source organism: Zapus hudsonius (assembly GCA_004024765.1). NCBI lineage: Eukaryota > Metazoa > Chordata > Mammalia > Rodentia > Dipodidae > Zapus > Zapus hudsonius. The sequence continues at coordinate 8,046 of PVHP010046235.1, read as the reverse complement.
AAGTGAATTTATGATCAATAAGAAAAGAGATCCAGCCTATTTATCCACCAACAAATGAATAGATATTCAATATATGATACATATATATATATATATATATATATATATATATATATATATATATATATATCTGCAAATAATACAATTTTATTATACAATAAATAAAACAAGATTGTGAAATTCAATATAAGTATGTATATATATGCATATATGTGCATATATATATATTGAGAGAAATAATATGTTTTCTCTCCTATCTCATCTTCTAAATCTTAAATTTGTGTGCAAATGTAGGAGGAATAAGTGCCAGAAAATAAATAGAAAATGGTAAATGAGACTGTAGGAAAGACTAATAAAACAGAGTGGGGAAGACAACAAAACAAAGAGAAAGTAATGTGAATAGGCAAAAATGTAAGCAAAAAGGTAAAATAGGAGCCATAATGTGTGAATTTTGATATGCTTCAACATTATAGCAACATACCCCAATACACCAATGATTTGGTATATCTTCAGATCCCTGTCTTATGAATGCCAAGAATTGACATCCTAAGACCAGAGTTTACTGTTTAGACTGTGATAGATTAAGAAAAGGAAAGAGAAAATAGAGAGCTCATGCGACTTAGAAAGTGCATGAGGAGGGTAGAGCCCATCCTGTGCCCTGAAGATTCTGATTGGGGAGTAAGCTAATCAGCCATGAAACCAATTTTAGAGGGCAGAGCTAAACCAAGCATAATGCCAGGATCAGTTAAACCTTTCAGGAATCTTAATTCTAGGAAAGTGGAACTCCTTCCCAGGGAGGAACTCAGGTTGTTTATGGAAAAACAGATTTAGGAAACTCCTTAAGAGTTAAGGAGAAGCCCTTTCTCTGATCTCTATCAAGGACAGACTCAAGGACATTATTGCTCCTTACTTCATGGGACCCTAAACTTCCTCGGAAATGGGGGACACGAACCTAAACAATAGATCTATGAAAATAACATAAGTCATCTTTTAATTTGTAAGCTAAATTTAGAATAAAAAGAAATAAAGAATATAATGTTAAAATGAGAACATAATATGACTTAGTTTAAATGTGTTTAGTTTGTTTAAATTTTTAATATATTTAAATACCAAAATGAAATAATTATTTTATGGATTTAGGAATATAACTTCTAGTTTTGAAATTTAGGGTTTTTTTTCCACTAAGAATAACATGTAATGAAAACTGTGCATACATATTGTGTTTGTTGACAAAATATGACACAAAATTCATCTGAATTATAGAAAATAAGTCATACAAGTAAAAATTTATAAAAGTGAAGAAGTTTAGAATAAACTCAGAACTCAATGTCTCTTAGGAGTGGTTATTATAACAGCTGTAAAAATTTGAATTTTTGCGATAGAATACATCTATGAATTTAGGAATATAGTTTGAATTCAGGGCTTTAGAATATCAAGTAGACTGTCTTATGAAGGAATGGATTGGAAAACCTTACTCATACAAACTGCTTACTTAAAATGTTCTTTTATTTTCATGTATGATGTACATTTGTTTTACCACTTAATATCCTGTTTGGATATTCCTCTTTTCTACTCTTGCTTTTTACAAAACTTTACTGTCTTTGATGACTGTCAGATTCCCCTGAAAGAATGTGCTGTGTCAGGTTTGTATGAGCTACAATGACATGAATAGCAGTAAGATATCTCTCTAGGGTATGAGACATCTCAGGAGTTGTCATTAGAAGAACCTGAAGAGTATGAATGAAGGGGTTTGCTGCCGTTTTTACTCTTGAGCTGAAAAAGAACTGGCAGGTGACAGTTTAGAGAGACATTACAAAATCTATGTGTCTCAGACAATGCAGAAAATGGAGCAATAAGACATTGGAAAATATGTCTACATTTGTTGTATTAGTTTCCCATGTATTTTCCGTAGTGATTAGGAAACAACCTATAAAGTAAGCAGCACTTCTCATTTTCAATAATTTAGCTACATGGAGAAAAGTACACATGTTTCACACCAAAAAGTTCTCTAAATATACTGTTGGAAATAACATCTAGGAAGTCACTGCAGTCTATTGGTTCAGTTCTGTGACTCATACCTCCCTGATTAATAGACTTGACTTTCTGAAGTTCATACTAAAGCTTCATTTAAACAAAGCATGCCTAGTCATCAAATGTTAAAATCCACATTTTTAAAACAAAAAATGATTAATTGTGTAACATTATTAATTTTTCACACTGACATCTTCATATCTCAGGCATTCTATACAAACGATAAAGGTAATTTTTATTATCTCTGTGTTTTTTTCTGAAAAGAAGTGAAAATACTTATTATTACAAAATCCCATGTTTTGCATAGCAAATTATATCTTCAGTCCCAAGAGTACCATCTAATTATATCTTGCATGACTATATCTTCATAATTTTCTTACACCGAGATAAAATGTTAATTTTAGTATGGTCATATGACCAAGTGATTGTCAAATGCACCTAAATTCATTTGTAAACTTCTGCAGAGAATTTAATCAAGGAAAAATGAAATTAAATTATAGACATTCGTGTTGATTTTTTCTTACAATATTTTTGGACATGGTAAATTATTCTATTTAATCTAAGGGAACAGTAGAAGTAAAATGTTATGCCATTACCTATATGTACCCTTAGAGGTAACATGCTAAGCTTTGGTCTAAAACCTGACTCTCCACTTAGACATGGCGTGATCTGTGGGAGATCAGAAGTAGAAGAAGGATGTTAGATTATTGAGAGTTCACTCTTAAAGTAGATATTGGAACCCAGCTTCTTGCTCTCTAGTATTGCTTAACAGCTACAATGATATGATATTCCTATGCCATGAGCTCCCTTATGGGATGTTCGGCCTTGTCACATGCCCAGAGTGAAATGAGCCAATGATTATGAACTGAAACCTCTAAAATCATGTGTCAAAATCAACATTTCCACCTTTTAAGCTGTTTAATCCAAATATTTTGTCCCAGGACTTTAAAAGTATTAATGCCAAACCAGTATCACTTTATGAAAAGAAAAACTTTACCAGAATGATGAACAAATATGTTCATTCTTAACCCTGTAAATTGCAAATAATTAAGAAGCTAAAATAAGTAGCTGGAAATTCAGAAAGAAAATACTGTTGTTATCTATGACATATAGATGTAGAAAACTAAATTGTATCTTATCTTCAGCCTTCTAGTATATGAAAACTTTAAATATGAAGTTCCTGAAGGAGTTATTGATTGTGTTAATAAATGTGTGTGAGAGAGAAAGAGAGAGAGAGACAGAGACAGAGAGAGAGACAGACAGAGAGAGAGAGAGAGAGAGAGAGAGAGAGAGAGAGAGAGAGAGAGAGAGAGAGAGAAAGGAACACTTTCTGTGGTAGCTTGATTCAGGAATCCTCCATAAACTTAATGTGTTCTGAATGCTGGATCCCCAGCTGATGGTAATTTTGGAATTGGAACCTTGTTGGAGGTGTGTTGTTGGGGGTGGGATTATTGATGTTACAGCCAGCTTCCCCTTGCCAGTGTTTGGCACTGTTTCCTATTCTTGTCCACCTGATGTTGGCCACAGGTGATGTTCAGCCTGTGCTCATGCTATCATTTTCCCTGCTATCATGGAGTTTCCCTTGGAGTCTATAAGCCAACATAAACCCATTCCTCCCACCAGCTGGGTATTTGTTGGGTTCTTTTTGGCAGAGATGAAAAAGCTGACTGCAGCACTTTCCAAATAATTTATAACCCTTGAATGATTATCCAAAAATGAAATACTATTTTGTATTACATGAGCAATGGGATTATGATTGATGATTTTTGTACAGTAGCACATGACTATCAAATTAGACATTTAAATAGTTTTTAAAATGTGACGTAGCTGTAAATGAGGCTATCAGTTAACTTTCAAGTAGTCAATGTTACAATGTTATATTCAGAAAACTTGATGCAACTCATCTTTTTAGTAGCCTTGGGATATTTGATATATTGTGCAAGGGAATGATTTCATAAATATTGAATTAAAATTTAAAAATGTGCTGTCTGTACTGAATTAGAATGTATAACAATGTGGTATAAGATGGCACATGGAAAAAAAACACAATAAATACCAAGGGATTCGCTCCTACAGTAAGTTATTTATTAAGATTCTCCCCTAAGGGTTTATAATTTCACAAGAGCATATAAAGTTCCCAACTCCTGATAATATTTCTAAATAAATAGCTAACATCAACCAGTACTGATGGCATATTAACAAATGAGTATATTAGAACATTAAAATGTACATTTAATTTTATTTCTTAAATTAAAACTAAATGATTCTTGCATATTATAAACCAGTCACTTAATTTATTCATCAATGGTCTGAATAGCAAAGTGGGGGGTGATAATGACAATGTAATGCAACCTGTAAAAGAAACAAGACTGAACATAATTCTTAAATTTCTGTCACACTTTCTTCCTAATAAACAATTGAGGAAAAAAATCACATGAAGGCAAGTAAAATGAACCTAATGTTTAAATATTCTATGATTGTGAGGTGGTTTGAATTATGTGTCCTTTATAAACTCATGTGTTCTGAATGCTGTCCCCAGATCCCCAGGTGGTGGCAATCTGGGAATTGGCGCTTCCTGGAGGAAGTGAGCTGTTGGTGGTGGACTTATGGGTGTTACAGCCAGTTTCCCCTTGCCAGTGTTGGGCACACTTTCCTGTTTCTGTTGTCACCTTGCTGTTGGCCAGGAGGAGATGACCATTTCTGCTCATGCCATCATTTTCCCTGCCATCGTGAGGCTTCCCCTGGACACTGTAAGCCAAAATAAACCTTTTTTCCCACTAGATGTTTTTTGGTGTGTGCTTTGTGTACAGTGAGAAGGTAACTGCAAAAACATGTTTATTAAGTGAGTGGCTATTTTCTTCCCTGAGAAAAACTACAAAATATCATTTCTGTGCCCATGGCATTTCAGTATTCCTTTATCATTTACTGTAACAGTCTTAGCCAATTATAGATTGTGATCATTTCAAATGTGGGTTTTTAATTTTACTTCATTTACATTTAAATCCATGTAGCCAACTATTATCATATTTTACACAGATCTGTTTACCCCTGTATGGGTCGGCATCCGTCAATCCATTATCCACATTCATAGAAGCCATTTAACTGAAAATGGCGGTTTCTAGTCAAGTAACAGGGAATTCCTTACCATATTCCTGGACCTGTCACCTTGGGTGTTGTCTTATTCAGCTTCTCCTTGCTGGGTGAACACGTGACCAGAACTAGCTTATTGAAGGAAAGGGCTTATTTCAGGTTTATAGATCATCATCCATGGTGTAAGAAGCTGGCTTATTGCCTTAGATTCAAGAGAGCGACACCATCAAACAGCCAGCCCCCTCACAAAATGGGGCACTAATCTCAACAGAGAATTCACAGAGGTGGAAACAAAAATGGCCTTTTTTCACCTGAGAAAGTGCTCGGCATCCTTAAGCATCAGGGAAATACAAATCAATACCACAATGAGATAACACCTTTCCTCAGTCAGAATGGCAATCATAAAGAAAACCAACAACAATCGTTGCTGGCAAGGATGTGGGGAAAAAGAAACCCTCATTCACTGCTGGTGGGATTGCAAACTTGTTCAACCACTGTGGAAAGCAGTGTGGAGACTTCTGAACAGAATGGACATAGAAGTACCAATGGACCCAGCTGTCCCTCTACTAGGCATCTATCCACAAGATGTCACATCTCGACGCAGAAACATTCATACAACTATATTTGTAGCAGCTCAATTCATAATAGCCAAGAATTGGAATCAGCCCAAATGCCCATCCATGGAGGAATGGACAGAGAAACTGTGGTATATTTACACGATGGAATTTTACTCAGCTGAAAGGAAAAATGAAATATCGAAATTTAGGAAAAAATGGTCTGACTTCGAGCAGATCTTACTAAGTGATCACTCAAAAGAACAGAGAATAGAACGCCACATATTCTCCCTCATATGTGGTTCTTAACCAAGATAACCGTGTTCTTTATGCAGACTAGAAAAAAGAAGTGTGATGTTATGAATGCGGGGTAAGGGATGGGGGAGGGGAATGGCTTAAACATGAGGGTAAACCATATTAGGTTCAAAAACATAAAATCCTTATGAGCATACTGTAACCTATTGAGAAAGTAGTGAGTGTCGCCTGGCAAGAGGGACCATGAGTAGTAGGGGACAGAGTTTAAGCCTGTGATTAATTAGACCACCCAGACAACCCCTGGTTCCAACCACTGGTTCCTTCCCTCACTGAGCTGTTGACCAAAGCGACTCATGAGAATCCAACAAGACAGAAATCTGTCAAAGCTCTTGAGTGCCCTCCCCAGACCTGAGGCAAAACCCTGTTGCTGAAGAAACCACAGACTGCCATCGATCAGCATCGAGAAACCCCCCTTAAATAAACTTTTTATTAAACCATCCTCACATTACCTTAGTTAACTTTATTGAATGCCCAGTCAGAAACTTGCTGTTGCATTTTAAATTAATGGAGATCATATTTGTTTATAAATATGCAACAAATGTAATAATTAAAAGATTGTGAGAGGGCTGGAGAGATGGCTCATCTCTTAAGGCACTTGCCTCCAATGCCTAAGTCCCCCGGTTCAATTCCCCAGTACCCACATATGCCAGACCCACAAGGTGGTGGCCCTGGTGCGCTCTCTTTCTCTCTCTCCTTCTCTCTCTCCTTCTCTCTCTTTCTTTCTCTGTATCTCTCTGCTTGAAAATGAATAAAGAAACTATTTTAAAAGATTGTGAGAGTTGTTTGTAACTAGGGAAATCCATTACAGAATATTCTGTACATAAAATCAGAATTAGGACAGTAAATGAGAACACTTCTAAGGTATTACCTAAAAGATTAATTTGAACTTTTATGTATATATGTTAACAGTAAGAATCCCAACCTGCATTAATTATACTGGCACGAAAATAAAATTATATTTTCTCTTTCTAAAGTACACTTGGTTAAACTGACTAATGTATGAATTTATGTTATAGTAAGAAACTGAGTATCATGTAGCAATTTTTAATTATACTTCATGTGGCCATTTCATCTACAATGTATCATGATTAGATGTGTCTCAAGTTGATTATTACAGAATCAAAATCATTATTTTTATCCTAATGAAATACATTTAGCTCATGAGAATATGTTGTTTTCGTTTAGATAAGAAAATGTATTTTTTTTCCTAAGAGTGACTCTGAGCTTTACATATCTTTGCATTACTGTGTTTCCTTTGTTGGATAAAGTTTCATACTTTTAATGTATATTAATAATAATCATATTTTATTTTTTATACTTGACTTCCAATTAACTGGATCAGTAATTTAAAAGTATGTTCTTATTTTCAAATGTGCTATATTAAAAGAATATAGAAGTAGGGCATGGTGGCACAAACCTTTAATCCCAGCACTCGGGAGGCAGAGGTAGGAGGATCACCATGAGTTCATGGCCACCCTGAGACTACATAGTGAATTCCAGGTCACCCTGAGCTAGAGTGAGACCCTATCTCAAAAAACAACAACAACAACAAAAAAAGAATATAGTCGTATGATGTATCAATAATTTTGATGAAACCATTCAATCACTTCATTATCTCTGCATTTTAAAATTTCAAACAAATTATATATTTAATCAGTAATATCAAACTCACAAATACTGAAATTTTATGTTAGAGTAATATAATATGTATCATTGCTGTAAAACTATATCTATTTTTATAAATTATTTGAAACATTTGCATTTTCAAACCATGTATTATCAGTATGAAACATGAGTAAAATAAATAATCCTCTAAAGAGAAATCAGTACTTTAATTGTAGGTCTGTAGATATTTATTTTTTTATGAGCTGAAAAAATTGCATAGGACATAAAACTTGTCCAATATTAGTTAAATTATGATTGTGTCATAACTGGTGACAAGTCAGTCCTTTTATATGGATATGGAGAATAACTTTAACATATAAGACAGGTGTGAAAATAGAAATTCACCTGATGAGAATGTCGAATTGTGGTCAAGGAATGGTGTATAGTCCAA
>PVHP010046234.1:0-13357 GCA_004024765.1 Zapus hudsonius | reverse complement strand
GAGAGAGAGAGGGAGAGAGACTCCCTCAAAGGGCAGGGGGAGGGCGTCCTACCTTGTAGCTGGCTGCTGCTGCTGTTGTTGGTCTGCAGTATTCAAGCTTTAAATAAACAGTCCAGCAGATCTCCCTGGGGCTCTGCAGGCCCTCACAGAGAAGGGAGGTATGGAGGCTTAGGATCCCCCAGTGTGAGCAGCCGTGTTAGGGAGAGACAGAGAGAGAGAAAGAGACAGAGACAGAGAGAGGCGAGCTCTCCAGTGGAAAGCCGAAGCTGGGAGCCTTGGCCAGAAGTGAGTGAAGAGGGAAGTGAAGGGAGAGACGAGTGGGGAGAGCAGAAGACTGAAGAGAGAAGAGAAAGGTACCTCGGATCATCTGAGAGTGCCTGGCTGGAGTTGAGCAAACCCGTGACAATTGAGGAGCGACATTTTTAGGGCAAATGGACCCATAGTTTACTGAGGCCCAGTTGTCACCCTGAAGGTGTAAGCCCTTAGGTCTTTGAGAAGGCAGGTAAAGTTGGAGGGGACAGATTTGGAAGTTTTCCATAATGGGAAGGAGAGATGAGCAGAGAGAGAGAGAGAGAAAGAGAGAGAGAGAGTGTGTCCCCTGCCAGCAAGACAAGCCCGAGGCGCCCCTCGGGTGTGTCTGGCTGGAGAGAGAGACCCAGAGGTGACGAAAGTGCATCTTTCTTGAAACCTGGGGTCAGCCCAAAGGGCGAGAGGGCAAAGCCTGCGTGCTTAGAGACAGAGGCAGAAGCCGAGATCAGGCTAGCCCAAGAGAGAGGGACACTCTCCAAGAGCGAGAAGGGGAGGCATCTAGATGCCTGGGAGGGAGAGAGAGACAGTGAGACAGAGAGAGAGGAGCAATGAAGAGCTGAGGAACAAAGCCGAAACATGGTGGGTGTGGGAGCAGGCAAGCAGACAGATGATCCAAGGCGAGTCTTTCAGAGGGTCAACGGCAGCTCGGTGGTCATGTGGTCCGGGAAGGGGGTCCGGTCACCCAAAGGGGCAATCCGGAGTGACCCCTACCCGGGTTTCGGCACCAGATGTTAGAATGAAAATGACCACGAGAGACCACTCTGAAAGGAAAGGTTTTAAAAGGAGGAAAAGCAAGCTGCCGGGCATTTTTCACCAAGGGTGGCAAAAAAGCGCAAGGCAGGTTTAGACCAGGGCTTTTAAGGGGGAAACATTCAGGTTGGGGTCTGGTTGGTCACATGAGGTTGGGTGGAGGGCTCAGGGGGTCACATTCTCTCAGGGTCAGGAGGGATCTGGAGGGACAGTCCCTCGGGCCAGGTATGGCTCTGGTTTCGGGAGGATCTGGAGGGACAGTCCCTTGGGCCAGGTATGGCTCTGGTTTTGGGAGGAAGTCTTTATCTTTGATCTTTGTTGATACTGAGGCTGGTTTGGAAAGAGCATTAAGAGGTAGCCTGAATTCCGACCTTACAGGTTTGTGAAGCTGGAGAGGTATACATTACAAAGATGATAGTAATAACAGAAAAAGTAGAAAAGGTCTTAATGTATGTCAGGCCATCATTTAGGCCAAATAACAACTATGCAGCTAGTACTTTAACTATTTTCTCCTTCCAGATGGGTAAGTGAAGTCCAGGGTCTAGTTGTTGGATATCATTCAGTATATTCCCAGTCCTTTGGAAGAATCAATTCTCATAGAGAATGAGAAGACACAGAGAAGAGAGGGATTTAAGCAGAAGAAAGATAAGAGTACAGTGATGAAAGACCATGTGAGATCTGCTAAGGAATTCCCTAAGTGAGGGGTGTTTATTCAGAATATCACTTCTAGTGTTGGAGAAGGCAGCAACAGACTCAGCATTGCAGTTCTCTTCCTGCTTAACTGTATATCTTAACCAGGTATTGACTTTAAAGGATGATTTCTTCAAAACAGCTCAGCAGATGACAAATCCCCTGTTTTCTCACTTGTATAAAATACTAAAGCAGGAAACATTTAATCAACACACTGGGTGTCAGGAACCCAAAGAGGAAGAGACACATAGCAGTCTGCTAGTGTGCAGGAACTTCAGTAGACAGACCACAGACATCTTTAGATGACCCCTAATCATAATTTCTGACTCAGTGGTTTCTAGAATATCCTGTACTGAAAGCCACTCAAGAGAGAACAATAGTAAAATATTATTTAGCTTGTATGTATGAAATGTTACCTGGAACATATAAGTGAAAGATAGACCAATTTTGTAAGTTTTAAAATATCCCATAATCTTTTTTTTTTTTTTTTGCTCTCATTGAATAATCAGAATTATTTTGTGAAATTTTTTGACCTACCAAAAAAAATGATTCACTTTTCTGGCTGAAGGGTTCTAAATTGACACAATTGAGGGAGACTGCAATGTGCACACATATTAACATGATAACATATAACATATGTGTAAAGATAAGCACATAGAGATAAATTATAGATACTTTAAAATAAAGAAAAAAGTGGGAAAGCTTATAGAGTGCTGAGGACTGGCCTGTAAAATGTGTTATTTCCAAACAATGGGATACTATTCAGCCCTTTAAAATATCATTCTTTATTCAAATTGGGAAAATGTTTAATATTGAATGAATACAAAACTAATCTAACTAATCATATATTTGTATCATTTATAAAGATCTGCCTATTTGGTATATAATGCAGAAGCATATGTATAAAAATTGTACATATAAATAAATATATAAGTATATGTATATGTTAGTCATGGACATAAAAACACCTGAAAGAGTTTAACAGAGGAAAGATTGATTTGGATCATGGTTTCAAAGGTTGAAATCCTTGGTCAGCTGACTCTGTTGCCTTGAGCCAGAGGTGAGAGAATGGTGGAATAGAACTAGCCACCTTGTTGCAACTGAGAAACACAGAGGAACACCCCAAAAGTGCAAGAGCCAAGATAGATTTTTCAAGAACATGCCTCAGGCAACCCACTTCTTCCCCAACATTACACAGCTCTACCACCTCCTTACAGTCTATTCAGCGTTTGAATCCACCAGTAGAGTAAGCACCTGATTCAACCTGAGCCCTCAAATTCTAATCTCTGGAAAGGACCTCACAGAAAAAGCCAGAGCTGTATTTTTCTTATCTCAGTGCAATCAAGTTGATTTTCATGATTCAATATCCCAGTGTATATATAGCCATATTTCATAAGATTCAAAACTAACATTTCACTAGTGGGAGAATCGTTGGGCTGTTACACTTCTGAACTCACAGCAGCTGTGGTTTCCTTCATATGACTGCTCCCATCAGTGTCAACAATCAGGAAAGGAGCCATGGACAGTTAATGGTTGCTGGAGGAGAGGGAATCATGTTCTTAAGTAGGGTAGCCAGTACCTCCAGTAAATCAGCTCACACCCATGCTCTTGCAAGTGATCTTAATTAAGATCAGTGGATCACATTATATATATGAAGGTAGGAAGGTAGGAGAAAGAGCACTTGGGAGGAAGCAGGAGTTCAGCAAGAATGAGAGGGGGATAAAAGAAGGTAATGAAAGACCCCCAAGGCCTCTCTCAGGAGAGCATACCCCAAAACTCCAATAACCACACCAGTAGATGCAAAAGCAAGAGGCGTTTTTTTATTCTTCAGCTGCGCATTTGGGCTCCAAAGCAGGCAGATGAATGTCCAGGCAAGATGGAGCCCCGAAGAACAAAGGAGCAGGGTATTTATGGACAGAAGCTATCTAATTATAATACAGCCTAGGTCACAGGGTGTGTGTTATTTCTATTGGCTCCTTTTCTGTATCTACATGCCTCTTGATTGGTTACTTTCTTGGAGCCACATCCCAGGGCCAGCCCACATTCCAGGACAGCCATATGCTTCCTTATATGGTGTCTTTTTTTTTTTTTTTTTTACTTCCTGGTCTTTGCGACCAGACATTCTTTAGGGAGGAGGAAGTAAGTCTAAAAATGGAGTCTGCTTTACAAAATGCATTCTTCAGTAACAGGGGAGTAAATATGTTCAAACTACATGATATACATATGAAATTGTTAAAAATATGCAGATAACATGCATTGTGTAATTTTTTAAAAAAGTAAATCAGTAGTTTTATAGAGATTAGTACTAGGTAGAAAAATAAGTAATTCAGAAAAATCAGTAAAATATCTCATTAAATCATTTTTGTCATTTAAAAATATTTATTAAGTTAAAAACAGCATAACAAAATTTGCAGGAAAGTGGAGGGACTTGAAATAGATCATACTCAGCAAATTCACAGAAGAGCAGAGAGACAAATGCCACATTCTCCCACATGCGCAGTTTGTCATTATTTTTAAGGAAACCTGTTTCTTCTCATTAACATTTGTTCTAAAGGCAATTACTGTTCTTCAGGTAACTTCTTTCCTAATATCTTTATTAAGATTTGTGGTAAGTTTTCTGTTTCTCGTTCTACTTCTCTTGTAGATATTGTCCTCATCTTCACATTGGAGAAGAATCCCAGGTCTCTCTTTAATAAAGGTAATGTTTCAGCAATAATATTTTATTTTTGTTGGTCACAGTTCATTATGGGCAGTACCCAGGTAATAGGTGCTTGGCTTAGTTCCCATGAAGTCCTGCAACATTTAAAAGGCATGATATATGCTAGATTAAAAACAACATCTGGGTATTCCCTCTAAAACCAGAATAGTCTTACAATGTAGAACTTCAATTCTTACCAAGTAAGGACTAGCTAGAGGTGAGAAGACATCCATTACCACTTATAAATCTGCAACTCAAATTCTGTCAATCAGATTTTGATGACTCTTTACTCTTTGCAAAAATTTGTAGGCAGTTTTGCTTTCTATTACTTTTGGTTCACCTCCATTTTTACTATAGTTGCTTTCTATTACCTTTGGTTCATTTCTATTTTTACTATATTTAAGGATAAAGTCATAATAATTGATGAACAGCTTTGTGTTTACCATCTCTATTATCAACATCCAGATGAAAACTTGCCCTATGTTTTCAGGGTTTATTTTCTGAATAAAAGGAGGCAGAAGAACAAGATAAGAGAGAGAGAGAGAGAGAGAGAGAGAGAGAGAGAGAGAGAGAGAGAGAGAGAGAGAGAGAGAGAGAGAGAGAGAGAGAGAACAACATTTAAAAGATATTTATCAAAGGAACATGTAGAGTCCGGAAAACTAGTAGTTGAAACATTAAAATATTTATTTATCTTGGGTGGGTCTCTGAGGATGTTTACAGGAAGGCAGCCTCTCAGAAGGGGGCAGGAGCTGGAAGTAAACATCCTTTCCTGTGTGGGCCATGCAGGAAGGAAATTCCAGAGTGTGAAAGAGGGCCAGCCTCTTTCTGTTATGGAACTTCCCCTCAATCTGTAGTTTCAATAAATACTTTCCTCCCCCAAATTATGCCTGCTTTGAAGATTCATCCCAGTGGTGTGTGGCTGACTATGACAAGTTGTAAGATGTTTCCCAACTGCTTCTTGAAAGAAGAGTTGTAAAATAATGAATCATTAAGAGGAAACCAGTTTTACAAATTTATAGGAATCACAAACCAGAGAAGCAGGTTCTCTGGGAAAAGTGGAAAAAACAATGATGCTCTGAATTGTGAGGACATGAGGCACCATCAATGTGCAATTAAAAAAAAATCAAACCTGTGAGAAGGCAATTTGGGAGAACAAAAGCCTATTGCAGAGCCCCTAAGCAGGACCATCTGTCAAGAGATTATGAAGAAGGAAATTTCTACAGGAATTTCCCTCTGGGACCATATGAACTGCCAAGAAAAGGTGTGTGGTATCAGGAGTGAGGACAAACTTGAGTCCTCGGCTGTGCTTATCACAGAGAGGTAACCATCAACCCACAGGCTCTCATAGAAGAGAAAGAGAGACACGGAGATCTCTTTATTGCTTTTGATCAGAAAATTAACGTTGTATTAAAGGAGGTTATGACAACAAACCCATTTTAAGGTAAGTTAAACTTTGTTTCTTTGAATTCTTACATTTCTCCATAATTCAGACATTCATTTATTGAACTTTACACTAAGAGCACCAATAGAAAATGATTATTGCGTCTGAGTAAAATTATAGAAGATGATCAAAAGTAATTGAGCAAAAGTAAAATGTTACTTTAAAAAAAGTTGAGTCTATGTAGTTTGTGAAATTACTCCCCCCACATTGTTCAGATGAAATGTTCTGCTAATATGCTATTTTCCTTTGCTTCTTTAAAGCAAAGGCTGGGTATAAAGTAATCAAGATAAACTCATGAGTATTTGCCTGTGGAGAATAAAGTTCATTCCATGCTGTGAAAAAATTAAAAATCATACACCCATGAAATTTACAAGAGTTAATAATAAGGACACACATTTAGAAAGTTCCTAGAGCCATGTCAGGAAAAACTACTTTAAATTCAGAGTTGTGGATAAATGGTAGTTTGTATTATTTGACTTATGCATGTTTTTATATTACAATAAATTGTGTTTTAACAGAACAATTATTGTCAATTTTCTTTTGTGATTGATTGTATTTTCTTTAAGGTAAAATGTTAAAAAGACCTAATAATGACAGAATAATTATCATGACTACTAGGTAAACATTGTGTAGGCTTTTCAGATGTTTTAAGGATAGAGAGACCTTATTTGTTTAACAAATGTTATAAAATCTGTCTATTAATATGGAATTGATCATTAGGTAGTATGAATGAAACATACTTTAATTCAATTTTATTTTAGCTAATGAAATTTTAATTGAAAGATTAATTTGTATGCATTTATTATGTGTACCATATTTTACAGTACATATGCACACACACATATACACACACACACACACATTGAGAAATAGTTAAGTGTAGCTAATTAAGAAATGTGTTAATATATTAACTATTTTCATCAAGCTGAACAATAGACCTCCTATCTGTCAGGATATTTAATCTTGATCAAATTAAAGACATGTTCACCTCTGTGATTACTTAGAGACATAAGGATGACCAAAACAGTTTCACAAAACTAATCTTATCTGCAAAGAAAAACCAGAGTGACATGATGCAGCCAAGTCTGAGTGATCACCGTGATCCAGGGTGCCTTCTGGCGCTGTGCCCGTATCAGATTACTGAGTCTGTAATTGGAGAGAAATTATCCTGTAAATTTAAGTCAAGTGATTTTGTGAATTCAGTTAGAGTGGACAATTAATTTTAATAAAGCAGGCTTTGGAATCTTGCTTCCTCTCCTACAAATGAATAGCTTTGCCTGAATTAAAAGGATATAGTTTACATTCTACTTTGTCTTTCATCATTTTATTCATTCCTCCACTTACTCTTTCATTTAACCAGTACTGTGAGAACAATATTCAGGTGGAGAACATTAGCAGGACGAAGACGAATGGGCCGCTTCTCTGCTCTCAAGGGGCCTGCCACTCCATTGCTCTGCAAGACTGCCTTTGGTATCCAAGTATTTGCAAAACCAAAATTTAAATAGAAGTTAAGTGATAGGGGTAGTAAATAACTGTTCACAGTAGAATGCAGACTTTCAGTGCCTCAATTTTAATTATACTTAAGAGCTATTTAAAACTTGTATAAATTGACTAAAGTGTATTATTTACTCTGCTTTTGGGTTTTCATCACATCTATCTTCTGGTTCTTAAGAAATGGGAGAAAGCTTTAATTGTTTTTTCTTCTTAGCTGGAAAAGGTTAAAAAGCCAAAGATTTATTGCTTAATACAAGATAGACTTCCCTTGCATTGGAGATTCACCTATATTCTATTTTCTTTGTGTTTACTCTTATCTCTTCTCTACATACATAGATACATCTCTAAGTATTAAGTTTATCTTGAATTGAAAAAATAGATTGTTATCTACTTTATTCACTGTGATTCCAAACATCTATTTGGGTTTATGTGTATCTGCAGCATTCTTGGCACTATTACAACAATTTGTCTTGAGTGAAAACAAAGTTTGAGTTCTTGAGTAGCAGAGATCCTTGCCAGAGGATATGGCTTTCTTGGTTGGATGGATGTCAATGGAAATTCTCAGCTGAAATATGCATAACGGAGAGGACACTGCTTTTTATCTTCCTAAAATAGTGAAATAACAAACTCAGTTTTAACTATTTTAACAGGTAATATACAATGATGTGAAAAGAGTATTCTTTTCATTACAAATGGGTTGGTGAAAATGGAAAAGATTGATACCTCATAAATACACAGCTATTGGACTAAAGTCTGGACCATATAGTTCAAAGGCATTTGACAAGAGAGAGAGAGATTATTATTCTTGGCACTTTTCCTTTTAAATTAAATCTATAGTTGGATACCAGCTATATATATATTTATATTTTGATATTTCATCAAAAACATAGATCACAGAATATTTTCCTATGCTATACATTGTTGAATTCTTATCTATTTATTCCATTATGAACATAGGATTAAAGAAAACACACACACACACACTCTTTTTTCCGTTCTTCCTTTTTTTTGAGGTGGGGTCTCACTGTAGTCCAGGCTTAGTTGGAACTCTCATTCTGTAATGAGTTTTACACTCACTAGCTGGAATTCACTCTAGTTCAGTCTGGCCTCGAACTCATAGCAATTCTTCTGCTTCAGCCTCCCAAGTGCTGGAATTAAAGTGTTGTGCTAACTAAATATTTTAATTATGCATATTTATGGGGCATAGTGTGGATATCATAGAAATATGTGATGTGTAATGATTAAATCAAGGCAACTAGCATTGCCATCTCTATAAGCATTTGTCAGGGTTTCTATATCAAAAAACTTCAAAGTACTTTCTTTTAGTTCTTTTTAAAATGTATTAATCTTTGTGAACTACAGTCACTTTGCAGTAGAAATTCATGGCTATTTCTCAAATACAACTACTACACTTTGGTACCTAGAGTGTAGCCTCACCCCACCCTACTCCACCTTACTGAAACTATTGTCTAAAAATTTAGAAGCTATTGCTTTCTACTGGTCACTTCTGTGATCTGTTTTAGCTTCCATATGTATGAGCACATGTGGTATATGTCTGTTATTTAAGTTAACATAATATCCTCCAGTTCCAGTAATTTCTTCCAGCTTCAAAGTACATATTTTGAAGTTGTGATACACTGAAAAGAAGTTGTCACTCTCCTCTCTCTCTAAAACCTGACCTGTAACCAAAACAGCCTGTGAGCCACTGTTTAAACTTGGTGATCATGTGAAAACACAGCTGAGCTGGAGGTGCTCATACCAAAGCCATGAGGTTGAATATTACTTATTACTGCTTATTACTACTCCTGAGGGCAGTTCTCTGACCTACTATTGCTGCTCAGTGTGTGCATGGTGCTTCTGTTATTGAGGAGGGCAGTGGTAGCAATGGCGTTGGTGATGGCTGAGGTGATAATTAGTGACGAGAGTCTGGAGAAATTCGAGCCTTTCCAGGAGCTGATTGGATTCTTGCATCAGCCCTTCCATTACATAGTCTGGAGTTATTCCATGCAAGTCACTGGGGTTGGCTTCCTAATGAGTAAACCTAGTGATGCTCTCTGTTGCTTTGGCTGAAGACTCCAGAGTGGAATACAAGGCTTTTGCTTTTGCTCTGGTTTTTCACGCTTCTGAATCTTGGCTCATATCACCCATTTGTCTGGAACACACCTATTCTTCTTCTCCACCTGTCTAATTCAGATCTAACCTTCAACACTTAGCTTACGCTGCCAAGAAATCTTCTGGGACCACAACTTTATGCACCACCCAGCACCCCTTCTCTATACCCAGTAGTATGCAGAAGTCTATCTTGGCTCAAATATTAGTCTGTCAGCTTGTCAGTTTCTGTAAAGAAACTGTGAACTATTTGAAAACAGGAGCTATATCTTTTTTCATTAACTCACACTCTCTGCCACATAGAAGGTACATAATAAATATTAATACATGAATGAATGTTCTTGTGAGCTGAGCTTGGAGGCAGAAGTAATTTTACAGCTGTTTGACTTTGGGGTGCTGATGTCATACAGAGTTGCTGATGTCATACAGAGGTGCTGGCATAAACATGGATCCATGAACAGTAAGGCAAGGCTGGCCACAGCACACTCTTTGAAAGTGGCTCTTGTACCTTTATGCAAAAAAATACCTTTATACTTTATGCTGCAAAACTGGATTTAAAGATTCCTTTCTAGCCCTTTAATTTTCAAAAACAATGCTGTTGCAGTAAATGATAAATTACTTTTGTTGAAAATTTTGATCAAACTACGTCCACTATTAGATCACTAAAGTGGGGGAAAGAAACTTTAGAATTCATACTGGTTACTCTCTCATGAGGAGTTATATTGACTTTTTTGTTTTAAAGTTATGATTGCAATTGCAATTCAAATAATGACAGCAGTATGTATATAAAAATATTAGAAGATATGAGTAATATCTCCTGCATTACGCTATTACTGTTACTAACAATTAAAAATGCTTATGAAATAACTGAGCTGTGTCGTAAGACTCCATTTAAAATTCTCACATTATATTGGCACTGTGAACATAGGTTTGAATTTTAATGTAGTTTGAATGATTTTGAATAAGCAAATTTAAATGGCTAGGGGATGATTTATATTCCTTCTATACCAACAGAAAGCTCCTTCCAGAGGCTTAAATCTTCAATTCTATGCCCTTTGAAATAATATTCCCAAAATACAGTGTAAAGCTATGTCCAGGGCCTTCACTGCTCTTTGATGGCCCCTGGAGAAGGGTGGTCATCTCATCCCATTTCAATTGCTTCTTTGTGGTCCTAGAACTGCCATGATCTGTGAATGTATTAGAAAATTGTTTTAAATATTTTAAGTTATTAAACAAAATTTTCTATACACTGTATGTGGCAAACTTGAGAAACTGTGTACATTCAATTTTTTTTAGGAAACTTTAGACTTCACAACCAGTAGAATTTGTCTTCCTCTAAAGTTATCCCATAACTCAAGCATAATGGAATACCACATAATTTCAGTTATTTCTATGAAATGCAAGTCAACACTTCTTACTTAATTATCAAGTAAATGATAATTTCATGAGCTGTAGTAGTCCAGATTAAGGGAATAATAGTTAAAGTGAGAGAGCCAGGAATCAAGTGATGCATCTTATCTACGTGTATAATTAAATTCTAATCTCACTTTTTGTTATAAGAGCACTTTCCTTCCTTCCCTTCTTTACAAAATCGCTGAGATAAACAACATACCATTGCCTTAATTATTCAAAATTATATACAATATTATTTGGTGGTGCGTGTATGCATAGAATTACTTTTTAGTAGAAGTAGTAGTAATGAACACAGCAGAGGTTTGTATTTCTTTAATGGTATGTGTTTTATTAGTCAAAAATATTAGCCACGTAAAGGACGATATCAGCATTCTAAACAAAAAAAAAACCTTTCATTTTACTGATGAGGGGATGGAATACTATAAAGTTTAAATTACTGGTGAAAAGCTAACTAAAATTGTCACTCAGAGATATGTTTTTGTTATATAAAAAGTAGTTACCAAGGAGACACTCAAGGTCAGGGTTGATATCTGACTTTATCTTTTTTTTAAAAAATGAATTTAATGACTTCATTAAAATCTAGGGACATATAAAATGCAGCAATACTATCGCTCAGTTAACAGAGATTTACTTATCATAATTTTGAACAGAGAATTCATCAAGTTAGAAATTCCTTACAATGAACAGAAGGTCCTGTATTTAAAGAGCATGAGGGCTATATCACCCATCATTCCTTTGATGAGAACGTTGACAACTTATTCTCTCATTCCCTGCTGCAAGAGGACTTCAGTTTCTGAGCTGGCTCAAGGTACAGAAGACTACTAGAAATGAGATGGAGTTAAGACATCAGTTTTCCAGGGGACCAAGATGCTGTCAGCATCCTGGCATGTCTTTTTGAGCCAAGTTTCCATACTGCTTAGAATGCCATTTCTGGAAGTTCAAAGTTGTTATCTCTCCGGGTGTCCTGAAGGCTGGAAACTAGCTGCTGTAACAATCAGCTCCCACGTAGCTGAAGACCAGTGGCCATTTGAGAGAAAAAGGAGACTCAAGTCCAAAACAGAGAGTAAACACTAACAGACATCCTGAAAGAAGAACAACACGCACACCTACACTCACGTATCTATGAACAATTACATGCACACCACACACACACACACACACACACACACACACACACACACACACACAAAGCAATTATGGAAACAGATATGCCACACCACTCCCTTCATCATTAGTTAAAGATTAAGTGTTAAAAGAAACACAACATTATTAGAATAAAAATACCATGTCTTAATAATAGCAGTTTTAAAATATTTTCTTCTCCTCTGTAGAGTGTAGAAAAGCGCTGAATCTGCTTCGTGCTTTTCCCAGCCCCCACCCTCCTGTCGTGCCTTTTACTTTCTAAGAGCATGATGATCATATAACTAGGAAATTTTGTCAGGTTTAAAAAATATTTTTATAGATCTGTAAAGAGAGTATGTAAAATGCAGCATTTTCTAATTGGACCTGAATGCAAAACACTTCCTGGTTTGAAATATCTCATCGACCCCAGTGTTCTGTGCAGCTTACTTGGAAAGCTGTGATTTCCATAGTCTTTTTCATCTTCCTTGAAGCTTACAGTTAAGTAACATGAAAAATAAAGGCTTCTTTTATAACTATTTTGTCAGTGTGTGTGTAGTTTGTGTGGTGGTGTGTGTGTTTGCTGTGAGTACGTGTGATGCAGATATGCATGGCTCATGCAGAGGCCAGAAGAGAATATTAAATATTTCTTTTCAATGACTCAATTGTTTCTTTGAGACAGAGTTGGTCACTTCATCTTGGAGCTTGCCAATTTCCTGAATCACAGCTATACCTTTGTCTCTGCTTCTATAAGACTGAGGTTCAGATGTGTTTGGCCAAGTCCAGCTGTTTATGGGGGTACTGTGGAATTGACCTCAGGTAGGATCAGAAGCCTCACAGACCATCAGTTTTGTGTGGGAAGCACTCTTGTCTACCAAGTCATCTCTAGACCCTCGTTTATAATTTTTGTGGCTGAGTATGACGGCCCTATTGCTATCCTTACATAGTCATTCAGAACTGAGATGACTTCGGATAATAGTTTTGTAGTGTTTGTGGTATGCATGTGTGTCTTCATACATGGATCCACATGTGCTTATGTGGGCATGTGTGTACTTTTGCCGCGTGTTTGCATCGCATGTGGAGGTGAGAAGTTTACCACAGGTACCTTCGTTCACCATACTCTGTCTTATTTACCGAGTCATAGTTCTCACTTGAGCTCAGGGATCACCAATCTGTCTAGTCTAGCGAGCCAGTGGGCCCAGTGGATTCTCTTCTCCAACTCCTGAGGTAGAAACAGGTGGTCCACCACACTCACCTGGTATTTTTCTGGGTGGTGGCGATTTGATCTCCACTCCTCCTGTTTGTGAGCTGCCACTCTTTCCACTGAGCTATCT